>JAUTDX010000448.1:0-112249 GCA_030844895.1 Ambrosia x helenae
AAAATGTAACCATAAAACTGACCTTTTGACCTGAACAACTCATACAACTACACCGAAAACCCAAATCCTACTACACCACCGGTTTGCCCGATAGCAAACCGTCCACCCCAAATTCACACACCGTGTCTCGATTATGCGGGTTTCGCATCTCACCTTAGTGGGTATTTCTATACAAATTTTCCATACGACGATTTTTCCATTCTCTACCAGCCACAAACTCCTTTAACTTTACCCTAAAGCGTACCCGAAATTCAACCACAAAGTATTGTTGGATCATCGTCAGGGAAGGGGGTGTAAGAAGGAGTCATAAAGAAGAAGACCAATGAGAGAAGGCTCTTGCCGCCGCCCAACGAATCATAAAAAAAATGGACGCTCGCCGAAGAGGTCGCGTTAACAAAAGCTTGGATAAGCAAATCGGAAATGCTCAGCTCAAGGTATTTTTTATAGTTTTTTAAACATAATATATGTTTGTTAAAAAATATATATTGTAACTATGACTAATTAATTTTTTTAAAATAAGAAATAATCGACACAAAAGCGATTTTTGGATCAAGATAAACAATGCGTTTCATAAGTTGATGGACCGAGAGTTCCACTGAGCGAATGATAGTCTCTCTTCGAAGTGGACCGAAATAAATAGAGCCATGAACGCATTCAAGGGTTTCTATTATAACTCAATTTTTTTTCAAAAAGTGGTGTGACGGATGGCAACTACGTATCGAATGCGCTTAAAGCTTATCGTGAGGATAAGGGTATGGAGTTCAAGTTTATGCACTGTTGGGATGTGGCGAAAACACCATTCAAAATGGGCGAACATCCCCTCTGCTAGCGATTCATCAAAAAGGTCGAAAACAAGTTCATCTCAAAATCGTTTGGTTGCTCGTGATAACTGGATGATGATGATGAGTTCGAGGGGAATTGAGTTGCCCACCCGGTTGAGACAAGGCGGAAAAGAGGGCCCAAAAATTCACCTGGTTCGGCTTTGGGTTCTGGATCGGGTAAAAGTATTTACACTTGGCAGTTGGACGATTTAAATGCTAGCATCTTTCAATTCAATACCATTCAACAACAAAGGCTCAACGAGAAGAAAAGCACTCGCGGAGCTTTTAAAAAAAAAAAAAGCACGATATGAAATTTATCGCTATGTCAGTCGATCACTTTCCTAATCCGAGTTAGAAATAACGTTAAAAATGAAAAGTGAAGCCCAAATATCTCACGCGGAGAAAATAAAAGGTTTTGACAATGTGAATTATGGAGAGAAGAAGTGAAGTAATGATCACGTGAGCTGCAGAGGATTAGATAGCTGGCATCCCGATATCAAGATATTAATTCCCGCCATGCCTTGCCTGCTACAATCTCCTACACATCACTCCACACTACCAAGTGGACATTCACTATTCACTAATTCAAGTTTGAAATTGTATTATGAAGTGGGTGCAATTGTAACATGGGTTGGGTGACATTCGTGTAGCAACATCTAACTAGCATCTTGCTAATATATGTAATTTAATCCATCAATTGTGGCCTAGTGGTAAGAGGCCTTTTGTTCTCATTTATGAGACATGGGTTCGATCCCCATAAGTCTCAATTTGATGGATATTAACTCCCACTCTTGTGGTGGGGTAGGTGTTGGGAAGTGATGGAGAGACACTTGATCCTTGTGGTCATGGGTTCGACTCCTGATCCCTCAGGTTTTACCGGTTCACTACCGTCGTGCTTTCGGGCGGGTATGCGGGCCGGGTTTTCCCGGATCAGGAGACGGGTGGCCGAAGGCTTCTGTCCGTACGGACTAGAGGCCGTCAGGGGCCCCCTTTCGGCCATTGGGGGCCGCGTACAGAGAACCCGGCAATACTTTAGTTGATCGTTCAAAAAAAATATGTAATTTATATATATTGGGTGATGAAATAAAAGTATTTGTAATTAAAAATAAATGGGACATTCACTAACCAATAACTAATCAACGGTTCCCATTTATGTAACTGCCATGCATACGTGTGCACCCAACTGTCATCCTAGTTGTCAACCTCTCATGCCATAGCGCTATACTGATTTTTAGTTTTTCACTTGGCAAATATGATGTTCCTATTTGAACTTATTATTTGAAATATACTCATTATATTATTATTATTATTATTATTGTTATTGTTATTATTATTATTGTTATTGTTATTATCAACTTTATAAACCGACTAGATTTATGAAGGAAGTCGACCGGTTTTGCTGATTTGAAATCTAACGGTTTGGTTTGGTTTGGTTAGGTTTGGCTTTAGTGGAATGGAAATAGCTGAGATACATCATGCCTGATGTATAAGATGCACGCCATGAAGTCAGGTGTAGGAAGCAGTAGTGGTGGGATACTCGGGTTTTGTTATGGGGTATCAAGGTTTCGGGTCAACAAAACCGGTTGCTGAGATCAAAAGAACAGTTGTGTGGGTTATTTTTTTTATATATATAAAAGTTGAGATTTTTTACAAAATATTGAGAGGAATAGTAGATAAATGTTAAGATGAGTGCAATGGTGTGAATAATTTTATAGAATAAATGGAGTAGATATTTTATATTAAAAACTTATTTCAAAATAAATAGCCGTTTGACAACCGGATTATGTAATAAATGTTTGAATTCAAAGAAAGGTAGTCGGGGTGGTGTGTTGGATATTTTAGTGTAAATGGATTGACTGTTTGATCAATATCTTCATAATAAGACATCATATAGGTATGGAGGTGCAGAGTGCAATGCCTATTTGAATTCATTATGAACTTAGGGCCAAAGCCCTAAGAAACAAGGGTCTGGGGGCAGCGCCCCTGGGAGCAGGGTCCAAGGGGCGCAGCCCCTGGCTCAGAAATTTAATTTTCGGAAATAGAGGGATTAAATTTGGCAATTTGAAACACTTGAAATAAGGCAGTTAATGGGCGAGAATTCATTTCGAATTTCATGATCAAAATTATACAGAAAATTCTCAATTTCTAAATGTATCCGATTGAATATTTCAATTGAACCGTCGAATTGATTATATCTGAAAGCGATTGCATGCCTTCAGAGATCTCAATTATCCAGTTGTTTGTTATTACTGAATTTCCCCAACAGTGTGCCGGGCGTGGATAGGCTTGCCCTCCCCCTCTAACGCTCCCCACTCTGTGCAGTCTATCATGTTTCATATTTAATCGCACCACAAAACTCTAAATAGTGGGAAAAAAAAGTGCGCCAAGGTGAGAGCACCTTTTTTCATGTAAAGCCCAAAACACACAGCCTGAATAAAATGGGCTTGCCTCTTGGAAGATTGCATAGCTTTCATGAAAATGCGTGCACATAAAACCTTTGGATGGTTTCTACCTTCTGTGTCTTTTTTTTTTTACCAGTTTTGGTGTCATGAATCATATACATTTTTAAATACAACATCCAAACAATGCCACTGTAACCGTGGTTAAAACCAGCCATATCGCGACGATATTCAACAATATAAAAAAAAAATCAACTTTAACGCAAAAACATTTGATAATACGCATCATATTTCCAAGTAATCAAAAGGACAAACTAGATATCTTTTCTCATCAAGCAATATGTTCAAATCAAAGTCACATACTCATTTCTTTACACAAGCTCTTTTAACAGGGCTTTTGATTCTAGCAGGAGATGAATTATTTTGGAATTTTTGATTTGGAAATCTTTGGGCTACTTTCTTGTTGGTACAAAAAAAACTGACGCCAATTCTCTTACACGACACAAGACCGACTTTGGCAAAGGTCGCCATGACTGGCTTCGTTTCTGATCATCCTGCAATAGCATATTTTCACTTTAGAAGGTTCCACTGACGAATCAAAAGGGTTGAAACTTAAAGTTGTCTATTCAAATGCTTACCTCATTAATCGCTTTGTTTTTTTTAATATATTATTACCATCAACTTTATGATTTTTTGTAATCAGATCAAATACATTAAAATTATAAAAATGGGCATAATGTCACGGGCCAAATATTTGATAGTTGCAATGCTGTGGGTTGTGCTTGAACGCTTGGGTCGCTGGCCGAATCCTAGACTTCATCAGGGACGTCTCAGCGGAATAAGACGAGTCGTGTCTAGACATGTCTATGTGTCGAACACACCACTGGTTGAGAGCTGTCGCCGCTCTCCTGATGAGTCCAAGGCAGGATGAAACCAGTGACCCAGATCAAAGAAGCGGTAAAGTTTGGCTTGTCCCCGGGGATCGGGAACGCCACACGGGGACCAAAAGATAAACCCCGTGACAATAAGCTGTAATGGGTCAACCAAGCCTGTTTTGACCCACACGGTGGCGAAGCTTGACCCGAAGGTTCGGGGGGTCGGAAGTCACTAGTTTCGGGGGTCGAAAACTTTTTCGGGGGGTCGAAACTCTATATTTCTAAAATTTTCTATACGAATACTATATAATCAGAAATTCTGCGCGAAAATTCGGGGGGTCGGCCGCCCCTCCCGCCCCAACTAAGCTACGCCCCAGGACCCACATGCAAAATTATCCCGTTTTGACTCAAACCCGTTGTCACCCATCAACCCACATCTAGATTTTTGACATACAGAAAGAGATCACAGCTTTGGATGATCTTGGATTTAAAAGAAGTGAGATCAAAACATTCTAATCTATAGATGGAAGATAGGAAGATAACTAACCTCTATTCGACTTCCTTTTATTGCATGACTTGCCTTCAAAAGATTTCGCCATTTGTCCTGTGAAAATATACCAAAATAACACGCTTGTAATTACATAAGAAGTAAATCTTGATGAGTCCATGATAAAAAGAAGAAAGGTACCTTCAAATCTACAGGCGTTCGATGAGCTGATGATGAAAAAAAAGGATTTCTTGATATGAGTCCATTTCCCTACCCCGAAATGAGAATCACCATCTAACAACTTCTTTACTTCCGAACAGTCCACACTCTATGAAGCTTTCTCTGGTTGCCACTTGTCACAGATCTCGGCATCGTCTCAGAATCATCTTCAGGCGCACTTGAATAATTCTCCAATGCGATTTTCAGGCTGCAAAAAAGAAAAAAAAAACCTTAAATTATAAACTAGAATCTGGGTTTTTAAAAAGCGCGCCTGAGGCGCAGCCTAGGGGGCCTCAGGGCTTTGCGCCTACCCAATTTCCCAAAGGCGCGCGCCTCAGGCGCTTTTTTGGCAAAATTTCAGTCGCTTTTCACCCTGAGGCGCGCGCCCTCTCGTACACCATGTATTTTTATGCATAAAAATGTACCTTGGTGTTTTTGGCTTGTATAGGTAAAATCACGTAAAAACCTTATTTATAGCTATATTTTAGGTAATGAAGCTAAAAACTCATGGATATATAAAAAAAATTATTTAATTAGTGTGCGATTCGGGTACGAAAACCCCACGGTTTTTGCGCTTCGCGTGATGCACTTAGACCTCGTCGCTTTTGTGCGAGGCGCGCTTTTTTAAACCAAGACAAGAATACTATACATTGCCTTAAAAGTTCACAGCACGTATGTTTTGGTGTGCCACATGGTTCAAAAAGAAAAGGTTTGAAGTATGCTGAATTTATTAACAAAATGGGATATGGGTATGAAAACATTCGCTTTATCAGCATACAATAAAAGCTGTAACTTTTGGTGTGAAACTTGGTTCAGAAAGTTAATCAGATATTTTAGATACAATCAATATAATACATCTTAAGTATGAAAATTTCCCAAAATAACAAAATCTTACATGTTTCATAGGAGATCTTTAAAAGGAAGTGTTCCGGTTTGCACAAGATAAGAAAAATAATGCATAAGCAACATTTATTAACAAAATGGGATTTAGGACACCAACATTAAAACTGGGAGAGTGGGATCTGAGCCCCGAATATAAAACCAAAGCGAACAGAGGACACCTCTAACATTTGCATTGCATGTTTATAATGAAATAACTAATATCGAATTTTTTAATGGAATGCGGAGTACCTTTTTGCTTACTTTAGCTGGTAAATTGCTTTTCTGACATTCGGTTGGTACGTCAGAACTAAACGGCACTTGAATAGCTTTATCAAAAGAAATTGCCGGAGATGACATTTTTTCTTTAGGTTTGACCTCAGTTTGACTTTTTACACGTCGATCCCCTGACGGTTTGACTTTCGACCGCAAGAAGCTTCTTTTCTCTTCTTGGCGTTGATTAGACTTAGCATTGATGACTCATCAATGTACCGTTTTGTAGGCTTACGACATCTTTTGTGTGTGATTTCCCCAACACCACCATGATCTTCAACAGAGCTCGTGCGTTCGGGTCTATCTTCACAAAATGGAGTTATTTCCGCTCCGTTTTGTGAAATTTGAGGTGGCAATATATCTTGGTTATTTTCTTGGTCAATGAAAGAGTTTGAAAAATCTTCAAATCTGTCTAAACCTTTTGGCTCAGATGAATGAGTTGATGGTCCAAATATACAGTTGCTAAGTAAGTAATTCTGATATTCGATTCCTAAAATGTTTTCGGCCAATGAATTTTGTACGTCGAAAACTACCCTTCATCGGAAACTGAGAATTTCTGGCATGCAAACCTTCGTTGGAAACATAGCCTATAAAAGCACCATGATCAAATCCAATATCTGTAGTAATTAAATATTTAAAAACTCGTAGTAATATAATGTGATAATTGTGAATAATGAGAAAATAGATAATACGATCTCAAGACGAACCTAAAAGATAATCATCACTAGGAGAGATGTTTGTTGCGAGAAGATTTTCCATTCCAACTTCATGTGGCAAAACATCAAATGCCTATAAATTTCAAGAATATAGTTTAATTAAGTTGATAAACAAGAACTAAACTAGCTTTTAAAAGAAACAAAATATGCGGCAATAACATATTAATATTTATTTAAGATGAATAACTTTTGAAAGAACTAAACTGGCTTTTAACAGAGGACATACATTACGAATTGTCGTATCTACACCTTCCATGTTTCGATTTGAACCGGGGACACCTATATAAGAGGTAAAAAGTAACTTTTATTCAATTGTCAGAACAACGATACTGTAAATTGCAAACATATCGCTAATAAAACGCATTATTTATATACAATTTTTTACAAGATTGACATCAATAATATTCCATTTTTGGTACTTGTTCTAGAGTAAGAAATTAGTAAATAATAAATAAAAAAAATACTAATATCCTACATGGTGCTTATGCATTGAAAACTATTAGGTTTCATATGATAATTCATTAATAATATAAGTTGAATTTACCTAAACTGTAGGAAGCATTTTCAGTTTTTATGCATTTTGTGCGGTCATGTTCTTCATAACACCATACACCGCTTACGGAAACTTGGTCAGACTGTGGTTCTACAAGTAGACTGTCAACGTCACTTGCTTCTTCACCTAAAGAATGATAAAAGAGTCTTCTTCAACCTACAAAAAATTATTAACACATAATAAGAATAATAACATATTAACAAATCAAATTTGCTCGTTGCTATTATCTCAGTGTCCTACAACATACAAATAGCCAAATAGGTGTGTGAATGTGTGATGCACATATTAGTGCAACCCTATTTTCATCATTTTGCATCAACAAAGAAAGGATTTGATAACAACGCATTGTATTTTAAATTAAGTTAAAGTAACACCATATGTAGTGGTGCCCTTGTGCAGGCCACGCATCTATATGATTGCTTGCTTATTGTGTTTGGGAATGCTTATCTGATTATTTGTGAGCCAAACAACCCATTAATGGTGTGTTTGTGAAAGAGCAGTTTTTACTCGTGGTACTTCACAATTAGTGAACATTTTACGTATCTTGACTTCCACATATACTCTTTTACGACTTTAGTTGATCAACATGTTTGTCGTGATAATCCATAACATTTCAACATTGACATATTACCACAAGTTAGAAAACAATAAATAAACTCTGTTAATTAATGATTATCATGTTTTCAATGCATACCTTTCTGAAAAAATGGAAAGAAAAGACTACATATAGAAAACTCCTAATCAAATCGTCAGTTTTCTTGATATCGATTTCGTTTATAAGTCTAAACAATGTTCCATGTTGTGTTATAAGCTACTTCACTTCATAATAAATTCATACGGTGATTAACATTAAATAAAATATAGCTAATAATTTGGTTCATACTAAAACAATTAATGTCTAATCACACATAAATTTCGAGAATCACATGCATGCACGCACGACAAAGATTAACAAAACCTACAAAACTGCGATAACGAAAACTAAAATTCCCACTAATTACATCCAAAAACGCACACAAACAGTTTAAACCATAATTCCATCATCAAAACCCTAGACCTAAATCATAATTCATAAGACCACTAAACAAAAATCAATAATCTCAAGAATTTCATGACACTAAATCCCAATTTAAACTATCATCAAGAACAAAATTGCCTAACGATTCCAATTAAAAAAGACCGAAGAAACACTAAACACAACACAAGATTTCAAGAATCACATGACACTAAAATAGTAAAATCCCCACAAAAAATCATCAAACCCCTCAAACACAACACAAAGATTCCGACAACCGATTGCATAAAACTAAAGATAACCATCATTAAATACAACATTGCCCTAAAATTCCAAGTAATGCCTAATAATTCCAACTAAAAAAAATTCAGTGACACTAACACAACACAATGATTTCAAGAATCTCATTATACTAAAATTCCAACTTAAATTTTCCTCAAGAACAAAAAATACCAACATTTCCAACTAAAAAACACTCATTTACCCCAAACACAACACAAGATTACAAGAATCACATGAAACTAAAATTCCCACAAAAAAAAAAAAAAATTAAAACCACATTAAACTATCAAATCATCAAACCTTTAAACACAACACAAAGATTTCAAGAATCACATCACACTAAAATCCCAACCAAAAAAAAAAAAAAATCAAACCCCTCAAACAAAACACAAGATTTCAATAACCAATTCATAACCAACAAAAATCATCATAAAAACCCCACATTTCCCTAAAATTCAACTCAATTATCAAAACCCATGAATAATAATATTGTACAGAAGGAATGCAAAAAAGCTATATAAAAAAAGGGGACCTGATGATTCATGGGTATGATGATGAGATTAAAGCACTTGTTTGTAGTCAGTCAGTGTACTAAAAACATTGCTTCATAGGATTGAAAAGCGGCAGAAGACAGACAGGACAATTGTGGGTATTATTAATATATTATTATTGGACGGAATCGAAATGTTTTGTAGGAAACTGAAATGGAATTTGGGTTTCAAGTCCGGCTGTGGCGACGCGTGTAAGAATCAAACGGATAGTGACCAACATGTTACTCGATTTTATTTTTTTTTATTTTAATTTAATTTTTTATATTTTTTTTTTTAGCGTACTAACAACGTTTTTTTTAAATGGAACTGAACTCGTTTAATGTCTTTGACTTCTATCAAAAGGAGGATTGTAACATCAATCAAACATGAAAGCTGATGGTTTTTTACTTACTTTTTTATACCGTTCTAATATTCTTGTTCTCTTTCCAACATCTAAAATCAGTTATTTTGTGTTTGTATGAGTTTTTAAATCATAAGAGCATCTCTAATGCTATATTCTGGATCCAAACACGTCACCTGGACTCATGAACTAGACTTGAAGATTCAATGAAGGAGGTAGTGTGGTGAAGCCTGGTCGTCATATGGCGGACTTGGTCCGGATGAGTAGGGTGGGCCGCAGGCCACTGAACCCTTATATTTTTTTTTTAAATATATAAAATTAATTTGAATTTTAAATCTAAAACTTAAAAATTATTAGTCCACTTTAAATTTAAATCTTCATCAAATTCATACCTAGACTCACATTTAACTCTCAACAATTTGTTCAACTCACACCAACTCTCAAACTTACATTCACTCTTAACAATTCGTCAAATTCACAAACAAAAGAATTGCTCTCATCTGTTTCAATCATGAACCCAAACCCTACCAAAAACATCCCTCAATATTATGTGTTTTTTCTTTTTTTTTTAAATATATATTTTTGTTTTTCTCTTGCTACCCGCATTTAAATATTACACGAACTATAACAATATTTTAATTTAATATAAGAGACTTCTTATTTAATATGAAAGAATACATTAGATATAACTTAAATACAAGGAAATGATGAGGTGGATGTTGATGTTGGGGTCTAAGTAGCTAAGCTGGAGGAAAAAATGTAGTCTTTTAAAGTGAATGTCTAAATGATATAGCGTGATGAGGTATAGGGTCTAAATCAGGACCACCATTACATATTTATGTAACAAAATTGAAGAGAAAAGAAAAGCCAGTTATTTTCTTTTGTATTTATTGTAGTTATAAGAAAGATAACGAATACTTGTATTGTTCGTTTCTTACATTAGATCTGAAAATAGAGAAAGAGACACTTTAGTGAGAAACCTTTTTATTAAAGATCAAGAAGTAAAATAATAACAATATATACATGGTGTTATTTTGTCCAATACTCTACATCCACCTCTTTTATTCATATTTATATTATACCAAGAAATTATATATATAAAAAAAAACCATTAAAATAAAATATGAAATATGCCAATGTGTGTAATTAGTTAACATCTATACTCAGTTGGCGATACTGGATTTGTTCTAATCTGGTCAATATTTGAGTCATGTTAGGTCTTCTTTCAGGTGCTACTTCAGTACACTCAAGTGCCAACTCAGCAATCTTCAACATATCTTCATACCCATCTTTTTCTCCTAATATTTCCAAATCAAATATATCCATTGACCAATCAGAGTCCAAAACACCTCTAACCCATTCTGATAGACCTTCATGGTTATTATCTTCTGTTGGTTTTCCTGTGATCATTCCAGCAGCAAAACACCAAAACAATAAACATCGGATTTGTGTGTCGGTTTTTTCCCTTCCATGACTTCAGGGCATTTCCCAATCGCTAATGCTGACTTCAGCGATGGTAAAAGTGTCAAGTAGCCATAATCTGATAGCTTGGCGTGTGCGGTTTCATTTGTGAAGTAGACTAATACGTTCGATGATTTGAGGTTACCGTGTGGCACGTTTTGAGAAGATAATGATTGGTGCAAGAAACTTAGACCCTTTGCTACATCTTTTATGATTTGTAATCTTGTTGTCCAGTTGAGTGGTATTCTCCCAATTCCTCTACTTCCTGCACATTTCAAGAACATGAATAAGATATCATAATGTACTGTCATAGGAGCGTCAATCATGTCGAGTTAACAGGTCAAAATTTAACCTATATTATTAAACCGCACATTCAGCGGTGGATCTAGGCCACAAAATCAGTAGTAACGTTTTTCATTTTTTCATTTTAGTAGCAACGTTTTCAAATTTCGTAAAAAAAAACCAAAATTTTCCACTAATTTTCCACTACGCGCGCGAAGTTGAGCCGCAACGTCCGCGACCGCTGCTTCTTCCCTATGTCCGCCCCTGCGCACATTATAACTTTAACCTATATTATTAAACTGCACATTATTACTCAAAATCATGCAACCCGAACACAGTCCATTTAACTGTTTAACCTATGTGTCTGAACACGTCAAACGGGTTGACAGGGCAGTAATCGAGTTGTAGACGTGTTAATAGGGTTGGCGAGTTGTAATAAATGGGTTAAACAGGAAGTAAACGGGTTAGCACTAGCAGGTCGACTTGTTTAATTAAACAGAATGACAGGCCAACCTGTTAAATTAAACGGGTTAAAAAGGTCAGCCTGAACATGACCGCTTAATTTAACAAGTCAACCTAAACCCTACACGTTTAAATGGGTTGGATATGCAACCCAAAACCTGATTATTTTTGTGTAGTGTCGAAAACTGTCACCCCTAAGACATAGTACATTTCCTATAACTGTGAAGTAAAGGATATTAAACACCAACCATGTAATAACTCGAACAAGCTTTCGCTTTGGATGAATTCATATATGACCAACTTCTCATCTTTTGAGCAGTAAAACGAAATCAATTCTACAAGGTTTTGATGCCTCAATCTCCCGAGCAAACGCACTTGGCGTATATAACTCATTTTCGGTCAAAGAATCCATTTCTTTTACCCGTTTTACAGCTACAACGAGACCGATTCCAGTGTCGCCTTATAGGTGATGCCTAGAGTTCCTTTCCCAAGAATTTTAGCTGATGCCTGGAGTAACTCATTTAAATCAAAAACCGGTTTAAAACCATGGAAGAATTCTAAGTCAACTGTTTTTTCTAGATCATCTGTACTTCCAGACCATTGAGCTTTCTTTCCAACACCTTCTTTAAAATGCTGATGCTTTTCTGTACACAAAAAAAAAACAATAAAAATATATATGTTAAATAAATTGAACACCTCGGGTGCATATATAAATCCAACATACCAGCTGCTTCTTTCGTCTCGTTTTTTCTTCGATTTCTTCTGTAACAACAAAACAGAAAGAAAATCACGAGGAGCAGCATGATTGCAGCTGCAGCCGCAATCAACTCAATACCCCATGCTTTGAGACGTTTCTTCTTGTTTCCTGAAGGAGACGATGGAGGAGAACCAGCACAAGGTATATCCAGAGGCTTTCCACATAACCCTGGATTGTGATCAAACGAACTACTATCGAACCTTTCTAGGACTTTCGTTTCTGGGATTGGTCCAGAAAGCCGATTGTATGACAAGTTGAGCGCAGTCAATGATTCTTGATCAAAAGGCGGGATTGCTCCTGTCAGCTTGTTTTCTTGAAGTTCAAGTGTGGTGAGGTCTGGGAGGTGGATGTAATCTAATGGAATAGGACCCGAGAATTGATTACTAGAAAGGAGTACTGATTCCAGGTGCGTGAGATTGGTGAGGTTTGGGAGGACGCCGGTAAGGGAATTGTTTTGAAAGCTGAGTTTTGATAAGAAAGTAACGTTTTGTAGGAACTCGACAGGGAGTGATCCCGTCAAATTTATTGAATCCAGAGTCAGCTCGGTCACATGGGAATTGGTACAGCTGATTCCAATCCACCTGCTCATATTGTTCAGACATGGTGGACCGGTCCAATTCCCATGCAAATTGTAATTGGATTTCATAGAGTCCCGGAATGGAATTAATGCATCCCTTTCCTCATGGTAGAATTCTTGTATCGTTACTTCTGACTTAACGACCATGAACTTGGTAAACATCAGTTGGATGATGATGATGATGGAAAGGTGATAAATCTTGGCCATGTGACGTGTGGCGGTTGTAGGGTGGTTGATGGCGGTTGTAGGGTGGTGGTGGGATTTAGGGAGGATAATTGTGAATTAAAGAATGGAATGTGAAAGACATCGAAGGAAAGTGATACCTTATTTCAACTTATTAATCAGTAAACCAATCCTTAGGGTTATCACAAATAGTATAACTACAACATTACAACCTATGAGTTGTTTAACAATGCATGCAACAAAGCAACATAGATCAAAGTTTTTGTTTTTTCCCTCTATGGCTTTCTATGTTTTCCTACAAGGATACAATATGTTTGCCCAAATATATTTACCTCACAAAAGTTGCATATATTTTAAATGGATATAACAAAAATATTCCAAAGTGGGTTAGCTATTGCCTATTGCATAAACATGTTAAAGCATTATGAAAGTAAATTAATTAAATTAACTTACATTAAATTACAATATTAATAGGAAACTGTTGACAACTTTGCTTGACCTCAAATCTTTGTTGGAATCTTTCTTTCTTGTTGGGTTTTCTTTTCTCTTTGGAATCAACTTCAAACCTAAATGGCCAGCTTTACAACAGACAATTTTTTTTATATTGTTTCTTCTTATATTCCATGTTAGGTACTATTGTTATTTTTATAAATTTTACTTGAATTACAGTTCTAAACATAGCATGTACTTGTTACTTGTTAATTTACTATTAAATCTAAAAAACAACCTTCAGTAATACATAACTACACAAGTGAATAATGAAAAAAAGTAGAACCAAATGCGGATAAGGTCAAAACCGGCTGATGATTGAACGCCGAACTCAAATCAAACCCATGTTCAAGAATCAAGCATCAGTGGCTCAATGCAAAGCTTAAACAGACGCAGCCCTGCCGATAAAAGTTACAACCAAATCCTTCATAGATTCATCCCAGCTTTTCACCCAAGATTGACGGTTTATACAGTTGCGGATCTAGAAATTAATTTCAGTAGTAACGTTTTTTATTTTTTTTATTTTAGTAGTAACGTTTTCCAAATATCGTAAAAAAACACAAATTTTCCACTAATTTTCCACTATGCACGTGAAGTTGAGTAGCAACGGACGCGACACCTAGCTTCAAGCTAGGTCCGCCCCTGGGTTTATACATCCAAGTAAAACTGACCGAACATTTCGAATTTAGACAAAGGAAACATAATCATCATTGTATTTACTAACAGTCTAACAGTACAAAGATCTCAATCACTAGTATACAATCATACACACATAAATAACATAATCTATGTATTCTATCACTTACTAATATACTTATATACATGATAAAGACTTAAATCAGAAGAAATTGTACCTTCTTCCAATTCAACCATGATCTGCTATCACTGCAGACTTAACATCTGTAACATGAAAAAACATAGAAAAATTAATTTAAATTAAAGAATTACTTTACACTTACTACATGTGGCTTACTCATTTTATCTTTATCATTTTCATATCTATTTACTAAAAATTACAGTCATGAAAAGTAATATAATAAACAAATAGAAATGAAAATGGTAAAACGGGTAAACCACATGTAATAACCGTGTAATTAGTTCTAAATTAATTTAAAGGCATCATCATGATGATGATGTATAAATTGGAAAGAAGTGAATTGGGTTTAATTAAATTAAATTAAACCTATAAATAAGAAAATTAAGGGAAAGAGTAGAAGCAGCAGAAACAACGACAACAGCGTTTGAAGCAGTTGCAATAGAAGTAACGAAGAGGCGATCGACGAGTGTTTGATGAAGATGGTGGTTGTGGTGCAGTAGGCGTATCCATTAACGATGACCGGAATTATTATTATTAATATATATATATTTTTTATCAAGATCAGTAGACTCTTCAAGTTAAGAATATATGTTGTTGATTTTTATACCCTTTACCTTTATGACCCACTCATTTATTATACATGAATCTAGATTGTTACTTACACTATGTTCCAGAGTTTAAAAAATAGAAGGAAAGGAAAGGAAGCCGAAAGAAAGGGGAATAATTTTGTGTTCCAGAGTTTCATTAAAGGAAAGAAGTGGAGAGAAGAGGAAGGAAAATTCCTCCAAATAACAATCCTTCCAAATTGGAAGGAAGCGGAAGGAAGGGAAAGTAAGAAAAATTTAAAGTATATCATTTACCTATTTACCCTCTCATTTAACCTAAAATAAAATCTTATAAGGGTATAATTGTAAAATATACGTTTCTTTTCTCTTCCTTTCAACTCGGGAACACATAAAATCTTTAGTTTCTTTTCTTTTCCTTTCAACTCGGGAACACGAAATAAAATTATATATTTTCCTTTCTTTTCTCTCCTAGTATCCCTTTCTTTTCTCTTCTTTTCTTTTATTTAGTAAACTCGGGAACACAGCGTTAGTTTGGTTAACTAGTATTAGAGAGTGTGAGGGTGTAGAAGGTGAGGTCAGGAGTTCGAATCTTCTCATAGGTGATAAGGGTGAATATTAGAGGAATATTAGGTGGAGATGTTAACTATTAAAGTCAATAAGTTATTTGTGTAACCCAAAAACACTTTCTGTTTTGACTTTTGACTTTTAAGAGTAAAAAAATTTGTTTTTGAGAAGTTAGAAATCCTGACTTTTGGCTTTTGGATAAAAATTACAAATCTACCACCCATACAACCATATTCACAATAAGTTAAGCGAAACACTTAAAACAATTTATTGACTTTATGACGTTTCTCATCACAAAAGTTAATCCAAACACTTTTTTTTAAAACTCCTTTTTCAAAAAGTCATAAGCCAATAAGCACTTCTGACTAAAAGCACTTTTGCATTTCCAACCTCAATCCCAAACACCCTCTAAGCCCTAGTGTTGCAGTATGGTCATAAAACCACGTCAACTACTATTGGAGAATATCAATGTATAAAAAACGAAAAAAAAACTAAATTCAATTTACGTAGGCGTGAAAAAATAACACGTATGGTCCCCAGTAGTATATCTTTGGTACTCGGATGGTCCCTGATATGGACGGGCGTCCATTCCGGCCGTTAAAAACCCTCACGTGGTTATCATGTGAGGGTAAAATGGTAATTTCAGTTGTTTTTTCCCATTAAAAAAAAAAAACCCTACCAACCCTTCTTATTTTCCCTCGAAATTAACTACTTCTTTCCCTCTTCTTTATCTTTCTTCTTCTTCATCACAAGTCTTGTAATGGCAACCTGTCCTTGTGGTCAAATAGCAGTTGTCCGTACCTCCTGAACTGATAACAACCCAGGACGTCGTTTCTTCGTGTGTCCAGATCCGGTAAGTATTTTGCTCTACCATCAAGATTTGATTTTGGTTCTAATACTTGTTTACTCTGTACAGCAGGAAACTTGTCATGGATTTATAGGTTGGGTTGACCCACCTATGTGCGCACGAGCTGTTCAAGTTATCCCTGGCATTTTGAGAGCAAGAAACAGAATTGAAGATGAAAGAGATGAACCAAAAAAAAAAAACTTCATTTGAAGAATAGGTTGATCATTGTGTTGTTGATAGCATTAGGGCTACAATTTGCAATGTTAGCTGCATAATGGAACTATTATTAAGTCTATGTAATCAAATTATTGTCCAGTATATGTATTTTGGACAAGTTTTGTACTGAAATATGTTAATGTAATATGTTAATGTTGAAAGGTGTATTGAATGCAAATTTTCAAGTGGTATTGAATGTATTTTTAGTGGTTTCTAGTCAATGTTTACCTACCATATTCAATTCATTCTGCAAAAGTATGTGACCATTAACTGCTGAAGTTGCAGTGAATTCAATGGTGGTAACAAGCAGCATGAATGACCCATATTGAATGCATTTTAACCTGCCAAAATACATCAACATTAATAACCCATATTGTCCAAAACACAGCAGCATTAATAACCCGTTTTAACTACCAAAACACAGCAACATTAATAACCCATATTGTCCAAAACACGGCAACATCAACCTGCAAATGCATTTTAACAACTGCAATGACCCATAACATAGCAATCACCCATATTGACCCATGCACAACATAAGTTACCATCAATGACCCATTACAGCAGCAATGACCCATATTGACCCATTCATAACATAAGATACCAAAATGACCATTCATACCATAACTTACTATTACATATTGTCTAGCAAAAGGTGGGTACCATAACAGTTTAACATAAGACATTGACCCACATAAGTTTAACATTACAACCAAAAGTTTAACATAAAAGGTAGTTTCAAAATACAACCATAAAAAGACAGTTTAACACAAAACAGTTGACCCAACAACAGCATTGACCCATCAGCAGCTAAGCATCAGCAGCTTGTTCACCTCCACCAACTCTAGCCTTTTTAACTTTCCTCTTTTTGCAAGTTCTTGAATTGTGCCCTTTACCTTTGCAAACCCCGCATTGGACACTCTTTCCCCTTCCTAGTCAGTTTCCCTTTCTTCTCCATCTTATTCTGCAATGCTTCCTAAGTCTGGTTTCCCCCCTTTTTTAGTTGATCCTGGATCTCCACCTGGTCTTTTCTCCTGTTCTTTTTTTGGTCTGCTAATTAGGTTCCTAAAGAGTGGTAGAGTCAAGGTTGTGGGACATCATTAGGACTTTGGCCACATGTTAGGACCATTTGTTGGGCCAATCTTGTGGGTGTAAACTTCCTTCCAAGTTTCCAACCAGTAACACCTATTCACCCATGACTCTGGTGGTCCAACCTCCTATCCATTTAGAGCCATGTCCCAATTCACAGCCACAACACGTTTATAGGGGATTCCTGTCAATTCCCACCTCCTGCAACTACATTCCTTCTCAACAATATCAACAACATATTGTTCCCTGGACTGACCTGTAACATGATACTTGGTATCACCATTCCACTTGACTATGCAATGTGCTGCTTCAGACTTGATTTCTTCCAAGATGTTTGTTTCCCTAGGAGCCAGTCCCCCCTACATGATCTTTTACAGTTGATGAAATCACAATTCTCTTCATTAAGTACTCCCTCAAATATTCCAAGCATGAGATAATTGAAATCCCTCATATCAACTTCCATCTCTTCCACCTCATTATCCTTGTCAACCAAATAATCACTATCTTCTGAATCATCACCCTCACTGTCATCCTCAACATCTACATCTACATCAGCATCATTATCATTGACATCTGCATTAGCATCATTCTCATTAACAACTGCATTAGTGTCATTCTTAGGAACTTCATGCCCATTGTCTCCCATACATACCTCCTTCTCATGAACATTAAACATTCACATCTCCTGGTGAGTATTCTCTAGAAAAGTCAATTCAATGTCTATATTATCAACAACCTTATTGACATTCTCACCCTCATTGACATTCCCACCCTCATCGACATTTAAACCCTCTTTGACATTCCCACCTTCATTGACATTCCCACCCTTGATCATTGATGATCCCACCCTCATTACCATTCAAACCTTCATTTGCATTCGCTACCTGACCTGAACTACTCCAATACTCAAGTAACAATCTCTGCCTAGGGATTAACTTTTGTCTACGAACATTGGCTACCTGACCTGAACCCTCCACATCCTCTAATTCCTCTATAACTACTTTACATCCTTCTGGTGATTTCAAATAAGTATCAACCTTAGTGTCATTGCTCTCAATGAAAAAGTTAATAACCTAATTTTCCCCAACACATTTTTCAAAATTGACAACATCTAAATCGCTGCCTAAAGTTGCTAAACCAATGTCCAAGTCTTTTCCATGTATTTGATAATGATAGTAAAGTTTGACACCTTCTTTAAATTCACCTAACTCTCGCATCATCCAGTCAATTTCATGAACTGAAAACTCATCTGTGTCCAGCTTATCTATGTAAATAGAACTACCATGAACATACCTTCTTCCAGGAAAGTACTTGAACTCCCTACCATAATGTAGCTTCGCAGTGAACTCGTTAGGGACGCCATCTGTTACATTAAGAGATTAAATAAAACAAAGATGTAATTTCTAGGGTTACAAAATTTTCATCTTTTTAAGACGTTATGAAGGTTGAATACTTACGATATTCAAGATCAAGATCAAACTCATCATACTTGTCCCTGATGTTCCACCCCATTTGTGATGTAGATCGATCGAAATCGCCAAGATTGCAGAGAGGAATGTGAAGAGGGATTGTGAGAGAAATGTGAAGAAATGGAGGGAAAATAGGATTAATAGGGTACTAACATGTGGTGAGGTGGAGTGGAGACCTAAATTGACTATATTACCCTCGTGTGATGACATTTAACAGACAGATTAGGCGGGCGTTAAGGCTAAGGACCATCAAAAGTAACAACTCACTTAAACCCAGGATCATCCATGCTATTTTTAAGTTTCAAGGACCATAGTAGAAATATTTCAAACCTTAGGGACCATCTGTGAAATTAACTCCAAAATTTACCATTTTTTGATTGAATTATTAATTTAAGTTTTTATTTTTTAACTTACGAAATTAAATACAAGCTTTATACGCAGGTTTTATGTTTACATACATAATATTTGATTACCTTATTATCAACTGTTTTTTTTTGTTGTAATTTAACTTTTTATTCATAAAATTTTACCCAAATTTTATGTTATATTTTTAGATTAATATTTGATTACTTCATTATTGTTACGATATGTATATATATGTATATGGGCATTCATACACTTGAAAAGGTAAATCTTTCTTTTAGTTCTCTTAAATTACAATTTTGTATTATTCTAGTAATATGACTGCTCGTAAGATTTAGCTTACTGGAAAAAATATTTACATAAAAATGTCGTCTACCATTTGTATATGGTTGTTTCTATGTCAATTCTTTGTTTTATACCCACTTACTCTTCTCATAGCAAATTGATATTAGAAATAAACTACGTGAAACATGTCACGTACCACAAAAACATAAATATCGCCACAATGTGCGGGCATTCCCACTAGTTCACAATAAAGATGGATTGTATGAATTAAGCACATAATTGTAAGTGTTTTGCGATCTTGGAATTTGGAAACTTGGGTGTCTTACAAACGACTAGCAAACCCTATTTATACTAGTTGTCTATTAGATCATTCGAATTCTAGCAAATTGATGCCTGATTTTGTATAATGGTTTACAGAGACTTCTATGATAACATTTAGATTTCTAAGGGTTTTCTTTGGCTGATCTAGATATTTCATTTGCAGCTATTTAAAGTTAATCTTGTCGATAGTAGTTGGCGGTTACATAAAGCTTTCCCTTGCCTCCCTTTTCCAAAAGATTCGTAGTGCCTTGTTATAAGATATCGAACCTCGTTAAAAACTCAGCAAGTTTGAAACGATATCCATACATTCTGATACGAAAGGTATTGGAATGCTTGGTGTGCTTCGTGTGGATGTTGCTTCAAGAACAATGTCAAGTTTCAATTCAAATAAAGAAGTTGTACTTTTTCCTCGGCTTGAGCGGGCATGAGCACCATTTTGTATCTTCTTCATCTAAACCAAAGTGCTTTCTAGAAATAATATTTCCGCATCATCACCTAAGCTCGCTTCATTGCTATATGCCTTCTCTTCTACATCTATAACACAAATTTTGTCTTGAACATCACTTGGACGGTTTTCATTTTGCAATTGATGAGGTTTATAAAACATGTGATACATCTCCAAATTTTTGTCCTTGAATTTTGCAAGCTCGAATTTGCCTGTATATTAAAGAAAACTATATTTTAGTACCCAATTACAATAAAATTGTGAAGAAACTAATTGATCAAACGTTACATATATTTTTTTCATCCCACCACTGACTCGTTGCTTTATCTTCTTTTTTATGAGATCCCATCCAAGCCCGGATCCAATTCACATTAAACGATCGTATGACTTCAAATCCCTCTTCATTGAATCCCAGTGGTTTTTAAATTGTAGCTTGGTGTAAACTTTTCCTGTTCAGATTTTTAGATTATTTCCCATGTTCGTCCACCCAACCTTATTGAAGTGGATCCCAGGCCTATTACCATTTTTTTACTTCCTCAAGACACAACTCAACAAATATGATGCGTGCTAAATCCTTAAACAGTTTTTTCGAGCAACAGACTTTGTAGAGGTAAGCTTACTTGTGAGATTTTTAAAGCTTAGAAAAATATCGTTATAAGTAGGGACGGAACCAAAGGAGGGTCCATTGACCCTCCATCCTGCCATATTTTACTATTGGTTGGATTTACAACTTGTAATTTTCTTTTACTTTGACCCTTCAAAATTATTTTACATGGATTTGTGTATGAGGAGAAGAATATAGAACATAAATTAGTTTCAAATAAAGATTGTTCATGTTGTCGGTGATAAACAGGCGACTTCTGCGTTTTATGTTCAAGCTTGTGAGGGAATGAAGAACATATTTAAAGATATAGTTTTGGGTTGGTGTGAGGCCATAGTTGCAAAAGTCGTCCGAGTTGACCGATTACTCGCTGAGTACTTGCTACAGGGTGGGATACCGAGTATAGCCGAGTTAGCCGAATATTCTGAGTAGGGGTGTAAATGACACGTAGCGGCTCGGGATCGGCTCGTGATCGGCTCGGTAAAAAGCTCGAACGAGCCGAGCCTTAACGAGCCCGAGCCCGAGCCCGAGCCTGAAATATGGCTCGTTTAGTTATCGAGCCCGAGCTCGAGCCCTAGATACAAAGCTCGATTGGGCTCGCGAGCCTAATCGAGCCTTAACGAGCTAGAGCCCGAACCCGAGCCCGAGCCTAAGTTACAACCTAGCCTAAGTTATAGCCTTAACGATTGGGCTCGCGAGCCTAAGTTATAGCCGAGCTTTTGCGAGCTCGAGCCGAGCTTTTGAGCTCGTTTGAGATTCTCAAATCATCTCGAGCCGAGCCGAGCCGAGCTCAGGCTTTGGATTTTGCTAGCGAGCCGAGCTCAAGCTCAAGATTGTAGGCTCGAACCGAGCCGAGCTCGAGCTCGAGCTTCACAAAACCTTAATGAGCCCGAGCCGAGCTAGTCAGGCTCGGGCTCGGCTCGGCTCGTTTACACCCCTAATTCTGAGTACACCCCGCATAGGCCGATTTGACCCCCCGAGTACTCGCCCGACTAGGCCGAGTACTCGCAACTCCCCAGTCGGCCGAGTTGGTAGCGCATAGCGAGCTCTAGAACCATGTGTGAGACTAAAGTAAAAAACAAAAAAGTACATTGTCATGTGTTGGTGTGAGGCTAAACTAACAAACAAACAGAAAAGTATACGATCATCTTAAAGGCCTGTAAAAGCCTACCCAACCATACTTTGATGCATAGGCTAACTAACTACAAATTTACCATTTATTAGTTGAATTATAAATTTTAAGTTTTTATTTTTTAACTTATGAAATTAAAAACAAACTTTATACGCAGGTTTTTGTGTTTACATACATAATATTTGATTACCTTATTATCAACTAATTTTTTTGTAATTTATTGAGTTTCTTCATAAAATTTTACCAATTTTTATGTTATTTTCTAAGATTAATATTTGGTTACTTGATTATTGTTACGAGAGATATATCTCATTCCTTAGTTTCAAATAAGTATTTTTCATGTTGTCGGTGATAAACAGGCGACTTCTGCGTTTTAAGTTCAAACTTGTGAGGAATGAAGAACATATTTAAAGATATAGTCCTTCTGCTCCGACCCCCAACCTTCCTCCTCTCTGTTCCGACCACCAACCGACCCTTCGTCCTCTCCTCTGCTCTCGTCTCCTCCTGCTCGTCCATCACTCCCATCTCTCTCTACTTCTCTGTTTGTGTGTGTGTTTGATTTAAGAAAAAGAAAGAAAAGGAAACATAGAAAGAGAGAGCAGGTGTGTGTGTGTGTGGGGGGGGGGGGGAATCGCATGTGTGTGTGGAATTGATTTAAGAAAAAGAAAGAAAAGAAACAGGGGAAAGGGAAAGAGAAAGCAAATGTGTGTGTGGGAAGAAAAAGTAGGCAGGTAAAAGAAAAAGAAAAGATTCTTTGTATGGTGTGTTGTGTGTGATTTTTATATTTTTATAAAAATAAGGTGAGAGGTAAAATAGTAATTTTATACAATTATTTAGTGGTTTACCGAGACACCAGGTTACTGGTTCAGCACTTACTGGTTCAGACCCTCTTAACCATTTAGACCTCTTACTGGTTCAGCACTTGCCAAACAACCCCTAAATAGAAAATGATGTCGAAGGTAGTATATTGGGCTAAACTAGCTAACAAGGCCCAAACAATAAAACACTATTGTAATTGTTTGGTCAATCAAGCCCTCTAGGGTTTGAGGTTTTCTTCTTTATAAAAAGATTGGCCAATCAATCTCTTATTTTACACACTCCACTTGCTTGAACTAACCAAAGACATTTCATTTATTCTCACACTTCAGAACTAAGTTCTCCTTCAACTTCATGTTTTAAGGAAATGGCCTTCGAGCTGCAAAGGCTGCAAACCAACTACTTGCAGCCATGCTGGTTCTTTGTAATCGGTGCCCGCTAATCCTAGAAGCATCTTAGTTGTTTACAACTAAACGAAAAATTTTAAACCATCATCTACTATTATACTCCATACTCTATACATCATGTGTGTGTGTAGGGAGAGTAAATTCCAATCCCTAGTTGACTCATTCTCTTACCAAATATGTTCAAACATTCGCCCGTGGCTAACTGTGGGTATAAAAACAAGATCAAATAAAAATTCCGGAAAAAAAAAACTTGATTTTGATTTAAAAAATGGCTTAGAAAAAACCAGTTTCATCACCCCTCAAAACCGCAAAGTTTTGTACTAGTTGCCCTATCCCCCAATCTTAAACCGATCTTAAAATCATTATTAAAAAACCATTTTTTACGACTAAAAATCCGGTTTTTTAACTAACCGTTACAAAATGGTAATATTACCATTTGTAACCGCTTTTTTGTGGTTTTTTTGCCATTTTTTCCTATATATTAGTGAGAAAAAAAATTATGTATTTTATTTTTTATGTTTTTTTAATGTTTTAAGTTTTTAAGTATAAATAAAGTAATTTTTTTAGTTAACCTTCATTTTAATTTTTGTTTAATAAACACAAAAAATCAGTTTTTTTATATATCCGGTTTGAAACTTGATCGAAAACGATCTGTATCAGTTCGAATCTTCACCCCTTAAAACCAGCTAAAAAACTGATTTTTTTCCACCAAAAAATTGCTTCCGTTGAAAAAAAACTAGTTCGGTTTGAAAAACTCTCAGTTTGTACATGTTTGGCTCAAAATACCGCCAGCTTGCTTTGTTAGATACCTAACGACGAATGTTGAGGTGTTCGCATATTGGTCTTTTCACCCTAAAATCATACCTTAATCAACATCATCATTCTCGATTTTCCTTACCCCCCTATTACGTTCATGTGCTTTGTGGAAACCTAACCCATCGGAGGTGAAGGCATTTGACTAAACTTCTGGTGACACCTTCTTTTTTGAACTTGACTAGTATAAGTGACCTGAAAATTATCAAACTTGAAATTGAACAATTGCTGCTGAAACTAGGGCCAATGCTATCGAGTCACCTTCTCTCACCAAACCTGTTCAAACATGTGTTACTGGACCAAACACTGTCAATATGTTTTGTTAGATAGCGACCAACATTTGGGTGGGGGCATAATGGCCTTTTCACCCCAAAATCATACCCTAAGCAACATTCGCATCCTCAATTTTCTTTATCCCCCACAGATTACGTCCCTGTGTTTTGTGCAACCCCAACCCATCAGCGATGAAGGCAAACAACTAAACTTCTAGTGACACCCTCTTTCTTGATCTTGACTAGTGTAGGTGGCCTAAATTTATCGAACTTGAACATGATAGAATTGTAAATTGAACAGTTGTATCTACGAATATGATAAGATTTGTGAACCATTTATATTTATATTTTTATTTTCAGATGAAGGTAGAGTCTAATTGTTGGTATCGGAAAAGAGAAAAGTGGAAAGACTACTACTATCGATAGCTTGATTGAAGAAAATGGAGTTATTGCTCAAATGGAGAATTTTGAAACACATTTAGGATCCTCACCAGCTCATCCAATAAATACAATTTCATGGAGCCTAATAGAGATATAACAAATCTTATATCTGGCCTTTCCTTAACAGATATTGCATTAATAGTCATAGACTGTAGTGTTAACTTCAAGTCTACACACATTACTCAAGATTTTCTTGAAGAATGCTTGGTTACAAAAGCATTAGGTGTTAAAAAATTGATTTGTTGTTTCATTAAGGTATGTGTTTGTATTATTTTGGAAGTTAATTATTTACCAATTGGATATTATCTTAATTAGCTTACTTTTGCATTGTTGGTTGATATTGTTTTGTTTTCAGAAGAACAATTCAACAAATTGAAGAATCAGGTGGTCAAATATCTAAGCGAGCTTGGATTAAAGGTGTCGGGTATTCCAGTTGTGCCTATCCCAGCATATGAGCAGGAAAACATAACCAAGAGGACAACCCGATTATAGTTGTATAAAGCATTCACTTTGCTCCAACAACTACATGTATTTGCTGCTACATCTAAAGTAAACAAAGCATTGACTGGGTGGTGAAGGGTGTCGATATGTTGTTCCACCCGGGGTCTTGGTCAATTAAGCAAGAGTCAATAAGAGTGAATGGAGAAGAAGTTATGAAAATGAGAGCAGGGGAGTTAGTCGATCTTTTTGGTAAAGGTCCACTAGATTGTGATTATAATTGCTGAATATACATGGTTATATATAGAATACAATATTACACTCTAATCCCTCTAATACAAATTATGTCATAAAAACCCTTTAACATCATAAATGTAAATTTAGAGTGTTACAAAAATAGTGATCCTCATGGACTCCGTTATGTACTTAGTATATTAACTTGGTGTAAGAAACGCCAGATGTTGAAGATGATGATGATTCCACCCTGCAAGATCTGTTTGCACGTTTAGCCGGAATTGAATACCAGTCAATTTACTTCTTATTGATCAACGTAAGGAATTTAACTAATTCAACTTTGGGTTTATATCTTTTGCTTATAATTGATCTTTATTTTCTGGTTGTGGTTCAAGGATTTTGTTGTAGGCAGTCATTACTACACCTAAAAGAAATCTCTATTCGTAGGATGGTTTTCAGAGAAACGCTGGGGCTACCCTTACTTTATTTTCTGATGAGAAGCTCCCCAATCTTGGAGACGTTTAAGCTAGAGATGGAAAACAACCCTATTCATCCTACTTTTTGTGACATGTAAAAGTACATTTATATAAGTAATATGAACACCTGTGCAGAGTTTAGATCCCACGATCGTTGTTGATCCGATATATTCCCCTGGAACTTTTGATAGCTCGGGTATATTGTTGAAAAGTTTGCATCTATTTGAGATGCAAAACGTTAGAAATGAAGAGGGCGAGATGGATTTTGTGAGGCTCATCATGGCTCGATCGCCTATGTCAGAATGTGTGAGGATATTTTCGTATGGAGAGGATGCGGTGTTGGATATTCAGCGAATTCTCTTTCCGGTTGATAGTGCCTCACCTAATGTGGAAATGACTATTGGGTAAGAAAACTTGTTTTGTCTTTTGTTTGTTTGTATTTTGTTTGTCTTCTATAATACACTGGTTATTGTTTTTGTCATGAGGCTGCTTGATAGAAACATTCATAGGTCAAGATTTGGTGCTCATCTAATTAAATCTTATGTTTGAAAGATGGCATCTAGCTTTACATCATACAAATTTCTTTTCCCTAAAAATCAAATAGATTATCTAGCTTTACGTCATACATAACATTCTTTGGTATTGTTAAACCTGAATATAGTGTTGCTACTATTGGAATTGAAGTTTGACCACACTAAAATGCAGATCCAACATCTAGATATTCAATTTCTTTGATATGTTGGATTATATTTTGATTTGCATGATATGAAAAAGGCTGATGTATCTTATTTTGATGCATACAAGGTTTTGCTATTGATTTTGGTATTGTGTTTTAGTCTTATTCTTGAACCCATTAGTTTCCAAAGACTATTCCAAAGTCTTGGGAGTTGAAGATCTCATCTTTTTTTTTTTGAATGAAAGTGGTCAAAATGTTAACTTGTATCCTGGTTCACATTGCTAGAAGATGTTTTAATTTCATATTTATTATAAAGGGCCAAATTGACCAATTTGAAAACGACATGTTTTGACCCACATCCTTGTTTGTCGAAGCTGGTTATGACCTGAATCAAATTATTGTATCCTATACTGATATGTTCTTACCCATTACCCTTCCTATAAAAGTGGTATGGGTTCTAGTTCCGTAACTCACGAGTCACGAACTAAAAGTTCTTTTTGTAATATCCTTTTTGGTTTAGCAACGTTAAAAGATGAAAGGGCAATTGGTTTGTTACAATGGAATGAAGCTCTTGATCAATGACCAAATGTCGATTGTATGTCTCAAAATTGGAAGAACTTGTAGTTTTATATGCATACACATGCTTACTCGTATGTGGAAAGATTGACAGAGGTTGGTTCTAATTCATTGCTTTAAGCTTTGAATTTTATGCTATAAACTTTTGTAACTCAGGGGAAGTGGAACCTTAGGCAGGGCATATAAAATTCATGGACAACCTTCTTAGAAGGAATATGATATTTGATATTATAGATAAATGATAATGTTAGGTAGTAACATCTGCAATGTCATTTCCAAGCTTGAGAAAAGATTTGGATCCCCTGGACAAACTGGTTGTGGGTTGGGTATAGGTCGAAGTAGGTAATTTTTTTTTGGTGGATCATAACAGGTTTTGTCACCTGCAGACACTTCTTTTATTGTCATAGATAATTAGTAGACTAAATATAATTACGAAAATGTTTACCGAAACCGAAAAGGTGATCAATTTTTCCTTAAATAACACAAATTTGTCGGTTGTAAATGCTTGACCATCAGTTGCTTACTTTTAAACCGTTTGACCTATTTCTTTTTTTTGCTAAATATTTATAACACTCGCCTCTTGCTTATAAAATATGATTCAATATCCCATTGCTAACTTTTTTTGAACGAAAAGATGTTTTATTCATCACCAAAGAATATTTACAACGCACGTATTAGCAAGTTGCTAAACACACTTGCATTACATTGTCAAAAAAAACATTGCTAAATTTAAGGTTTTAGATATTAAATGATGCCCAACTCTCTCAATTTACCACCTCCTGCTGCCCCCAATGCTTCCACCGTAATAAAAT
Source organism: Ambrosia x helenae (assembly GCA_030844895.1). Classification (NCBI taxonomy): domain Eukaryota; kingdom Viridiplantae; phylum Streptophyta; class Magnoliopsida; order Asterales; family Asteraceae; genus Ambrosia; species Ambrosia x helenae. Next base: position 28,298 of record JAUTDX010000448.1, read on the forward strand.
AGTTGGTTTGAATTTCTCCCAACACCCGTTCCATATCCAGCCTCTTCCCAAAAAAAAAAAAAAACGACTTCACTACGTGCTTTCCAAATTTCCCAGCACCTTACCATAACAATCCCTTGTATTATCCGAGTCTTCACACCATTGTCACCATTAATTTTATAAACATCTTAGCGCCTACACCCTGTGGTGCATACGCTAAGACTCTCGTTCCCCTGTGATATTGATCTCGATATTACCAAGAAATTCCGATGACGAACAATATCATTCCACTGGAAACACTTAGGATCCCAAACACACAACAATCCCGTAGTCTTCCTTCTTAATTTACCCATTCAAACTCCATCTCTCGCCTACTCCAAAACCTACTTATCTGAATTTTGCTACCATCTGTTGCCATTGTCTCTTGAATTGATGCAACATTTATTTTGTGTCTACTAATTAATTCACCCAAATAGAGTTTTCTGTCCTCTGTAACATACCGTTTTGGTTATATAAATAAATTGTCTTAGTTCATATTTATTGGTAAAGGAAACGAGTTCTTGATTGATAACACATACCTATAACTTATGAAATGGTTGTGTAAAATTAGTTACCATAGCATGATTATTTGAGATGTGAGATCTAAGCAAGTAATTAGTATTATAGGACACAATTTATAATAATATAATATATGTTTGACCCTGCTCTGTTTTTAATGAAACTTAGTGTAACAACCCGACCAGGAGGGGGCTGAACGTTACGACAGTTTGGTAACAGACTTGCACAACGGAAGCAACGATAACAAATATTAAATATTTGTACAACTATTTAGTTCCAAATAGTATAAATACAAGTTATAAAATAAACTAATATCTATTGGAGGGACGAGACGCGGCGGTCGTCGAAGCAGCTGATGAGATGTGATCCACTAACTAATCCGATCTCTACACGTACGATACTCTAGATCGTTATGCTAGCATCTTGAATCTTCTATCATAACAAGCTCTAATCCGCTCTAGCAAGCATCTACCTCGTCTTCAAGATTATCCAAATGCAGTACCTGAACACATGCTTAAAAGAGTTTGGTCAGCAAATATGCTGGTGAGTCCGTGTAAGTTGTTAAGAAAATCCAAAACAGTTAAACACATGGTGATGTACAAGTATCACACCTCAATCCTAACACGAAATCCATCTACTCCCATTATGGATTCCCTACGGCATAATATATGCCGCAACGGTCCGCAGACCTCAGTGGAGGGTTTTCCGGGCTTCCGGATCCACTGTGCGTGGGGATTCCCCAAGTAGTACTACCCATACATTAAGTGGCCCAACTCCCTTGGGTTAATGAGTGTGCATCTGGTTTCGGGAGCCCTTGTCACATCAAGTAAGTTTACACAAAATAGTTTACACGTACAAGCATATGTTCACCCCAAAACAGTTTAAAACAGAAAAAGGGAAGTACACGAACTCACCTCGGTAGCGTTTCATTTCACATGGTCGTTCGGCATCCCAAGTCGAGAGTCCACTTATCAAGTCACTTGCAAGGTCCTACTAATATTGCAAACATAAGTACGTGTAACCGAGTGTCGCGATTACACGTGTGGATAAATTGGACCTTTAGTTGTTAGCGTTTAACTCATTTTAATCATTGGTTTATAATTCTATTAATCCATGTATTTCCAGCAATATTAGTTCCAATAGTAAAGTGTCATATCTCGAGTTAATTGTCTCAGTTAATACTTAAGGTCTCAAGTGTCCATAGTCATATAGTTAGCTTCTTAATGGTAACAAATCCATCTATTATTGGGTTATCTATATTTCAACGGCAAACCGTACTCACGAAGCTTCAAGCATACATGTAATTATCAATTTGTGCTTTATGTCTTAGGTTCATGGGTTTTGTTTCTAAGTTCCAATGCTTCGTACATCCTACTCATATTTCCACATCCCTTCCATTATGAATACTATAACTACTTAGCATTTCTATATTCAAATCATGGAGGTATAATATCTAACGTCCAGTTGTATTATATCTCATTTAATATGGTATCTATGTTGCACTTAATGTTCGATGACCACTTAAGTGATTGTTTACCATCCTTAAACAATGTTCGCCTTTCACATAATATGCCATATAGTTGTGTCCTGTATCTTAGCGACTCGTCACATCGTCCAAGGTTTCTTGTTCCATAGTCTTTTCTATACATGACCAAATTCTCATAACCCATATTAGTCCGCTTACTTGATTCTCATACTTATATAAGCTAATTATAGGTTATCGGGTTGGTCCATAGGTTTTTACGGTTCCACACGTGTCATCCAGCATAATAACACTAACTCTAATATACAATCCGAGTTCTTGTTTCATACCTTTAGAATGCCTTATTCAGTTAACTGAGTTGACTGGTCAACGGACCAGGTTGACTACTGTTGACTTTGCCTTGACCTATGTTGACCTCCACTTTATCCATCTTGCTAACATACATCCTGTTATTTATCATCAACAACACAACTTCTTACTATGAGGTTCCCTTTTCTGTTCATCATGTCAATCTATAGGTATCATAATAATATTCATAAATCTTGGATGGTAAATCTTACCTTAGTCGAATTTGCTTAATCTTAACCTTAGTTGCCAAAGATCGTGTCTAAGTCCCATCGGAATCCCTAGCGTGAACAGGAACCTCCATCATCGGACCACCAGTCCCTACCTTCGTTGTTGCCTGAGTAGACTGGCCAGCCAAGGCCGGTGACTCTTCTCCCTCGTTATCCCTCCTTCCGGTCCCTCTCTCACTCCTCTGCTTCGATTTCTTTCTCTCTCTCTAACTTAATCTCTCTTAACTCTTTCTCGGTACACTTTCTCTGTACATGAATCGAGTGAAGTGGTTGTGTGGTTGGGTCATAGTACCGTCGCAGACCAGTGGTGGCCGGAAGTTTACTGCTCCGCCTCTAATCCTTTTGTTCCGCCCCCTTTCTCTCATTCTCTCTCATTGTAATTTATCCAGAACTGTGTTTGTTGTGTGAGTTTATAAAAGGCAATTGATAAGGGAGAGGGTTTGTGTGTAATAGAGGCTGTGCACAGGTGGGGGTGTTTTGTTAACCAAAGGATGGGTTGTCATAGCATGGGGAGGACACGTGTCCTCCCCCTAGTGACTCACCACGGGAACCGGGTGGGTTCGTTATCGGGTTTCAATCCGGTTATATAACGAGTACTCGCGTAAAATATTATTATATAATAGTTCGGGTTTCGATTTTGTATATAAACGTGTTGTTTATCATTCATTTTTGGTCGTTTTAATTGTCATATATTAATAATAAGGCGCGAAAAATTCTAGGCCCTGAAACCGGGGTGTTACATTCTCCCCCCGTTAATGGAATTCCGTCCTCGGAATTATTCTCGACCTATCTAACGTTGCAATCCAGTATATTACATACTCGGATTCAACATTCGTTCTACACATTCGTGCAACTTTTTTTTTTTTAAACCCATTCATAATTCAGGCGGTTCCATGCTAAACTTCACGCTATGTTCATGTTCAAAAAAAAAAATGATTCGAACTATCAACAGACTAGTGTTGGTTCTTGGTTTGATTTTCAGTTTTATTTTTGACGCATCATTGGTGTTTATATATAGGGTGTACCGCAGCTAACCCACCACACCAATGATACCTCGTAAATGTACTGAAAATCTCCCCATAAACTTGGTAGAAAATTTATTTAAGAACGTACTCTGTTGAAGATTCCTATGTGTGTTCTAATAGTTACTAGTCCTTACTACCTTTGCTTAGTGTAGATTTACTTATCGAAATGGGGGTCTTCATATAAGATTATGTTCTTTAGAGTTGTACTTAAGTTTTAATGTCTAATATTGGGTCCAATTCTGTCTATACCCTCGGGCTATATTGTTGAATTCTTAAATCTTCAAAATTTCTACGACAGGTGATATAAGGTATGTGACTAAGTGTCATGTGTCATGGAAAGTTAGACATCCAAATCACACTATGTTTCTCTTATCCGTATCAATGGGGCCGTATCTTTTCCTCTGGTGTCCTTAATCTCGTATTCTTATAGAGTTGGATTGCTATCAATGAAAATCCTACTTACTAAACTTAGACTAGGTTCTCTTGTATTTGTTAAATATTTCTTATAACAACATCACAATTGCCTCCGCTCCCCCGTTAAAGCTTTCCTATATCATCCCAATATATTTCTTACAGATATCTCGTCACTGTGATAAAGGTTACAAAGCTAGTCTAAAGATTTCTGACACTAATCTAGTGACCATGTAGGGTGTTAAAGTAACTAAACACATGTCAAATTTTATAGATACCTCATGTAGCGTTCATTCCTAATTTTTCCATGGTTAACGAGAACGTTGGATGGTCATGTATTTGCTACATACTTGAGTCTAAGTCACCGCCTTTCCGTCTGATATTCCTGAATCATCTCTAAAACATGTTATGCGGTTACGACTCCAATACACTATAATCGGCTTAAATCTACAGCAATCGATATCCATCAAGTCCGAATGAAATAACCTAGAGATCAATGGTTTTAATATCTTATCTTTGGTTTAACTAGTAATGCAAAACTCAACCTATACATAAACATGAACTATCTAATAACGAACCATACGATCGAAAATACTTGTTTGGTTGGAAGAATAACTTATCGGATTATCCATTTGCTTGGTTGATTAAATTTGCACCTTGGTATCTTGGATTCTTTCAAGTTACAGTGTTGAGCTTTGGCGGGGTACCTGGTTCTTGTTGTTAATTTGCAACTTTGTGGTGAAAAGTTAGTCAAACATAATATTATTCTCTAATAATCATATTACACGTATATAATGTTAATAGAATAAGTATTACTATGGTCATCAAACAAACTAAGTTGCAACAAGTATTTCAATTCCAAAAATCTTTCCTATGGTCACTCATGCACATTGCCTATTCGTTTGCGCCAAATTGCAGTAAATGTACCTGGTTCAAAACCTTCGCTACGATCTCTCTAGTATATCACATATTCGTATACGACTTCTAACATAGTCCGTTTTCCTCGAATAAGTCTATAATCATCATGGTTAACAATTACAACTTTGGCGACTCTTCGGATTTCTTAGAACGTTTACGTGCCTGTAAATTCACAATTACATGACGTCAAGTGTAATCGTCAATTTACCTCACGGAATTATTCTAGTAATCTCCATCGTAGTCATCATTAATGTATCACTCAAAGTTCGTATACTAGTCACACTGGTTCTAAGTCCCTATAAGCATTCTAGTGTTCAGGTACTCAAGTCTCGACTTATTTCGTTACCACTCTGATTGGTCTTAGGCAATTCCATGGCGTTTCCTAGCTAGGTAATCTTAGAGCCTTAAACGCTAAGTTCTCTAAGTTGTCCTGGTGTGGTGTAGGATATCTGGGGATATCCTATTTTGCCACAACCGTTGCTCTGATACCATCTGTAACAACCCGACCAGGAGGGGGCTGAACGTTACGACAGTTTGGTAACAGACTTGCACAACGGAAGCAACGATAACAAATATTAAATATTTGTACAACTATTTAGTTCCAAATAGTATAAATACAAGTTATAAAATAAACTAATATCTATTGGAGGGACGAGACGCGGCGGTCGTCGAAGCAGCTGATGAGATGTGATCCACTAACTAATCCGATCTCTACACGTACGATACTCTAGATCGTTATGCTAGCATCTTGAATCTTCTATCATAACAAGCTCTAATCCGCTCTAGCAAGCATCTACCTCGTCTTCAAGATTATCCAAATGCAGTACCTGAACACATGCTTAAAAGAGTTTGGTCAGCAAATATGCTGGTGAGTCCGTGTAAGTTGTTAAGAAAATCCAAAACAGTTAAACACATGGTGATGTACAAGTATCACACCTCAATCCTAACACGAAATCCATCTACTCCCATTATGGATTCCCTACGGCATAATATATGCCGCAACGGTCCGCAGACCTCAGTGGAGGGTTTTCCGGGCTTCCGGATCCACTGTGCGTGGGGGATTCCCCAAGTAGTACTACCCATACATTAAGTGGCCCAACTCCCTTGGGTTAATGAGTGTGCATCTGGTTTCGGGAGCCCTTGTCACATCAAGTAAGTTTACACAAAATAGTTTACACGTACAAGCATATGTTCACCCCAAAACAGTTTAAAACAGAAAAAGGGGAAGTACACGAACTCACCTCGGTAGCGTTTCATTTCACATGGTCGTTCGGCATCCCAAGTCGAGAGTCCACTTATCAAGTCACTTGCAAGGTCCTACTAATATTGCAAACATAAGTACGTGTAACCGAGTGTCGCGATTACACGTGTGGATAAATTGGACCTTTAGTTGTTAGCGTTTAACTCATTTTAATCATTGGTTTATAATTCTATTAATCCATGTATTTCCAGCAATATTAGTTCCAATAGTAAAGTGTCATATCTCGAGTTAATTGTCTCAGTTAATACTTAAGGTCTCAAGTGTCCATAGTCATATAGTTAGCTTCTTAATGGTAACAAATCCATCTATTATTGGGTTATCTATATTTCAACGGCAAACCGTACTCACGAAGCTTCAAGCATACATGTAATTATCAATTTGTGCTTTATGTCTTAGGTTCATGGGTTTTGTTTCTAAGTTCCAATGCTTCGTACATCCTACTCATATTTCCACATCCCTTCCATTATGAATACTATAACTACTTAGCATTTCTATATTCAAATCATGGAGGTATAATATCTAACGTCCAGTTGTATTATATCTCATTTAATATGGTATCTATGTTGCACTTAATGTTCGATGACCACTTAAGTGATTGTTTACCATCCTTAAACAATGTTCGCCTTTCACATAATATGCCATATAGTTGTGTCCTGTATCTTAGCGACTCGTCACATCGTCCAAGGTTTCTTGTTCCATAGTCTTTTCTATACATGACCAAATTCTCATAACCCATATTAGTCCGCTTACTTGATTCTCATACTTATATAAGCTAATTATAGGTTATCGGGTTGGTCCATAGGTTTTTACGGTTCCACACGTGTCATCCAGCATAATAACACTAACTCTAATATACAATCCGAGTTCTTGTTTCATACCTTTAGAATGCCTTATTCAGTTAACTGAGTTGACTGGTCAACGGACCAGGTTGACTACTGTTGACTTTGCCTTGACCTATGTTGACCTCCACTTTATCCATCTTGCTAACATACATCCTGTTATTTATCATCAACAACACAACTTCTTACTATGAGGTTCCCTTTTCTGTTCATCATGTCAATCTATAGGTATCATAATAATATTCATAAATCTTGGATGGTAAATCTTACCTTAGTCGAATTTGCTTAATCTTAACCTTAGTTGCCAAAGATCGTGTCTAAGTCCCATCGGAATCCCTAGCGTGAACAGGAACCTCCATCATCGGACCACCAGTCCCTACCTTCGTTGTTGCCTGAGTAGACTGGCCAGCCAAGGCCGTGACTCTTCTCCCTCGTTATCCCTCCTTCCGGTCCCTCTCTCACTCCTCTGCTTCGATTTCTTTCTCTCTCTCTAACTTAATCTCTCTTAACTCTTTCTCGGTACACTTTCTCTGTACATGAATCGAGTGAAGTGGTTGTGTGGTTGGGTCATAGTACCGTCGCAGACCAGTGGTGGCCGGAAGTTTACTGCTCCGCCTCTAATCCTTTTGTTCCGCCCCCTTTCTCTCATTCTCTCTCATTGTAATTTATCCAGAACTGTGTTTGTTGTGTGAGTTTATAAAAGGCAATTGATAAGGGAGAGGGTTTGTGTGTAATAGAGGCTGTGCACAGGTGGGGGTGTTTTGTTAACCAAAGGATGGGTTGTCATAGCATGGGGAGGACACGTGTCCTCCCCCTAGTGACTCACCACGGGAACCGGGTGGGTTCGTTATCGGGTTTCAATCCGGTTATATAACGAGTACTCGCGTAAAATATTATTATATAATAGTTCGGGTTTCGATTTTGTATATAAACGTGTTGTTTATCATTCATTTTTGGTCGTTTTAATTGTCATATATTAATAATAAGGCGCGAAAAATTCTAGGCCCTGAAACCGGGGTGTTACACTTAGGTCAACACGTAGAGAAAAAACAAGCTCGTCTCAACAGTATAATTGTAATTTATAAAACGTTATAGTTTAAAAGTTATGGACTTAGCCATGAAACAGCAGAATAGATCTATTCTAATTGAGCCTTGATTGGGCCCTAGGAGACTTGGAGTGGAAGGAATCGGCTGGAACAATTCACAATCTCCCGATTTCTTTGATTGCATGAACCCACGCATTTACCCCAAAATTATATCAAATAAAAAAAATGATAAGAACATGCAGCTGGCAATTAACAATTATATGAGAAAACATACAGGTTTCTGTAAGCGACTACTAAGATAAAACCTCTTGCAGCTCAGCATATCTTCAACTAAGTCATCCATACGAACAACCTCGTACTTGTACATCTGTCACATGTTCTAAACTTGGAGTATTTACAAGACAGACTACAAAACCAATTTGGTTACAAATGTAAATTGTAATAAGAATACAAAAATAATAAAAGCTTGACTCGTTACAGAAAACTACCTTGTTGTTCCAATAAACAAATGGATCAAAGTTTACACCAACACTAATTCGATGTTCAGTTCTAATTATCTAAATATCCAACCAAATCAATTTAATTATGTGGTACTTATGTTCTCGTAAGATAAAGTTTGCAAGATTGGTAGTAAATTACCTTGAAATGCCACTGCTGAGATCTGGTACACCAAGAATATAATCTTCCATGGATGACTACAATATCAAAAGAAACTTGAACTAAAATATGAAAAGTATAATTAAGCTACTTCAATCCAACAAATAACAACCTGGTCACCAGGGGCAGATTTATGTGTTAAGGTTCCTGAGAACCCACTCGGTTATACAAAACTAGAAAGGAACCCATAAGTAAATATTGAAGGAACCCATATGTAAAGATGTAAAGTATTCTACTCGTTAAAATCCTCAATTTTAACCAATAGGTACCTAGTTTAGGGGTGTACAAAAAGCTCGCGACTCGAGGATCGCTCGAAAAAAGCTCGGCTCGAAGAGGCTTGTTTTGTTTTCGAGCCGAGTCGAGCTGGCTCGTTTTGTAATCGAGCCGAGCTCGAGCCAGGGGTGTTCAGCTCGTGGCTCGGCTCGATGGCTCGACTCGTGGCTCGGCTCGATGGCTCGACATATGGCTCGACTTGGGCTTGTGTAATTTAGAAAAATAAAAAAAATATACATGATAAATAAACCATAACTTAGAAAAATAAAAAAAAATATACATGATTAGGTGTAATTTTATTGTTTTTTATTTAATAAATATTTGTAAAAAAATAAAAAAAAAATAAAAAATATATATATCGAGCTGGCTCGAGCCAGCTCGAGCTCGACTCGAAAATTTACGAGCCGAGCTCGAGCTCGACTTTTCAGCTCGATCAAAAAAACGAGCCGAGCCGAGCTGGCTCGGTTTAGGTTCGAGCTCGAGCAGGGCCTGGCTCGGCTCGACTCGGCTCGTGTACAGCCCTAACCTAGTTCGAATCCATTATGGCGGTTACTTTTAATTTATAAAAAAAACATAAGTCATTCTAAGTTTCTATAGCTATAAGCACCTCTAGACATATATCATTTGACCCGTTAGACAAAGTCGTATAGACTTTCTGTAAGACCCGCAAAACCGGTGTCAAACAGTTGGGTTAAAATTCTTAAATATGCAAAAACATGAGCAAATTTTTCTTTTGAAAGAGTATGTTTGAATCAAAGTGTACGCAGCGAAAAATCAATTAAAATACGATATACAAAACACATGAAAATATTTATTCAATTGTAACTCGAATTTATAATTTATCATGTGTAAACAAAAGTTGTCTTCAACTAGAAATGCCTTCAATTGCCAGGTAGCTTCTCGCAACGCCAAGCAGTCATCCATCCATCTCTCTATTAACCTGAAATCCATCTAACGTGTATGCAAAAGTCAGCTACGCTGAGTGAGTTCAAGTTTTATAAATTTATATAAACGAATATTTTGTCAAAATAAGAATTACCAAAATACCTCAACCTCAGAGTTAACAATAAGCGCAATCCGCTAATTTGTTTTTCCCCAAGCAAAACAAAAATCAAAGTCTAGGATAGGCGAAATCCGCCTATTTATCTCAAAACTTTAATTAACAAATATTATAAGCGCATACCGCCTATAAACACAAAGTACAATCAAGTCTATCTAAGCGCATTCCGCTTGCTAGACTCAAACCAAAACTAATAATCAGAGCAGACACATCCCGCTTCCTGTCATAGCTAGGTTATAATATTAGAGTCATAGCTAGGTTATAATATTAGAGCAGGCATATCCCACCTCTAATAACACAAAAGAAATATAATATGTAACTACCATGACTCAAAACCAAGACTAGAGATCAGAACATGCATATCCCACTTCCGTCATAGCTCAGTTCGACATATCAGGTAGCCATCAAACATAACACAAATAACCTAAACAAGTAACAATCAAGACAAAGTCTGATCTAAGAAGAAAGGTTTCAAATACGTGGCCAAGACATTAAGCGCATTTCGCTTATTAAATAAAACTTAAGCCACACTTTAATCAAAACAACAGTCTATAACTTTATATGTAATAACACATATAACTCAAACCGTTTAATAGCACATTAGGCATAAACTATGTGACAACCATAGCAAAAACTATACCATAAATCAGAGCAGGCCTATCCCACTTCTAATAACACATAAGACAAACTATATGACAACCATGACAAACTATGCCATAAATCAGAGCAGGCCTATCTCACTTCTAATGACACATATAACTCAAACCATATAATAATGCATTAGACGCATTCCGTCCACTTACGTTTTATAACAAAAAAAATATGTATGAGCTAATATGTATTTCGATCGCACACAAAAATATTTATAACTTGATAAAAATATTTTGTGACTTAATAAAAATAATGGTTTAGCATGCACGTCAGCCCAAAATATTTATAAAAAACAATAATTAAAATAGTGGGCTCAAGAACTCACGAGTTGCGAAGCTTCTAAATCAGCAAGCTAATCGTCTTGGAGTGCATCCTTAAACTCTATACAAAACTCTAACCCATTCACCATAACATAAAATAAGGATTGTCCATGAACCACATGAAGTTTAAACATGCATGTACGTCACTTGCCATTATCACCCAAAGTTCCATGAAGTGTTCTCTACACTTGAGCTAATAACCACTTACGGTTTCAACAACATGGACTACCACCCTTACACCAACTCTAAACATGCATCATATTTCCCCATGCAAAACATACCTTGCAAATTATCTACCAAAAATCTCATTCCTAGTAACCATCTTCCTCACCATAACTTTACACCATCATCACCAACGAACACTGCCATCATCACCGTACACCTTCCCGTCAACCACCGCACAAACATCACTACTAACCACGACCACAACCTTCGTCACAGCCACCACAACAGCCGCTCCCCATCAATCACCACATCCACCTCCCTCATCAACACCGTGGTCACCCGTGAACACCACAAGACCGTTGCACCCACTCTCGGCTCTGGTGACTTCGACCGAATCAAAGACACTTCCAAAGCCATGCGAAAACAAAAACCTGGATGTGGTTTGAACGCAAAGGAGATTACCTTGTCAACGATGGAGGAGTCATATGACCTAGGGTTCTTCCTCTTTAACTTGTATTAAAACTAAATTTACGTTCAGACCCCCATAATTTCACATATAAGCAATTTGTTCCCAAACTCACAAAATCATCTATCAAGACTAACTACCGGGTCCCTCTAATACTTTTAATAAAACCATAGGAGTCGAAACCCGTAACGAACCCACTCATCACAATTTAACTAGTCATTTTTGTATAAATAAATATTTGGCTAATTTTCGTGATGTTACACTTTCTTCTAAATTGATTTCTAGTAAACTTTTATAGATTGGGTTCGGGTCATGAACAACAATTTCATAGAAAAAAAATCAAACAAAGAAAAGAAACTATATTGATCAATGTTTTCAGAACCGGACCGGACGTTAAACCGGTCTCCTTACCGGTCCACTGGTCGGACCGGTTCGACCGGTTTTAAGAACCGGATTAGGTAATATAATTATATTTAATATACTATATAATAATCATTATATTTTACATTTAAGAAACCATATAAAAACATAACTATGTAAACTTGCAACATAAATACATAATATAACTAGTGTTTTAGAGTTGTGATTTACGAAATACATGGTGACAAAATATTTAAATATATGTTCATGAGAAATAAGAAACCTGAAAAGTACAATACTTATTCAGAAGTAAAAGTTAAAGTGATAGACTTTATCTTTCCTCAATAATTCATTTGTAAAACAAAAATAAAAACACTACTCCTTCGGTAAAAGTTTCAAGTTTCAACCCTTTCTTAGGTTCTCACATCTCCCCGTTCTTTACCGGTAAACAGCACCAAGATCAATCGTCTAGAGGAACCAGACGACTAAAGAGCTTCGATTTCACTTCAATTTCAGCAGTTCTCGGTCATGGTGGTCCAGGGAAGTGGTGGTAATGGTGATGCTTTTCAGTTCGTATTCTTCAAATCGGTTTCCTCTCGCTGGTCCGACCACTGTTTTTCACTGGCTTTCTGGTCCAATCGCCGGTCACCGGTCTGGCCGGCTGGTTACTTGCTGGACAGGTTCAACACCATGAATCGGACAGCGGTCTAGTCTTGCGGTCTCCGGTCCGACCGGCTGGTCCGGTTTTCAAAACACTGATATTGATGATGAAAGCTATTTGCACTAAATGGGTCAACTTGCAGCATAAAATAAAAGTAAACACAATGTTAAAAGATAATATCATGATATGTGGCATGTAATTTTAGAAGACAATAGCATGATATGTGCCATATAATTTTACAGCCATGTTATACCTTCCTAACAATGGCATGTGTGTCATAAGCAAGACAAGGATCCACTTCACTTGAAATACATCATTACATACCATATTTTTTTTATTTACAATTTAAAATGGTTACAATAACGAATTAAGAAACATACCATTTGATATAGTTTCCTCAACGACCCTACGACAACCTGCACAAACAAGAAAACAACATTAAAACTGCAGCCCAAAACAGTTGAATATTAGTTAAACGATTATAAGCTACAGATTGATGAACCTGCAATAACCAAACTCCATTACACTTACACAAATGGATATTGACTAACATTTTGCAAGTAGCAGCTACAAATAAAAAATTGATTTTTAGTGTTCAATAAACAAGATCAATCAAATTACTAACAAAGTGATGTATGTACCTACTGCCATCGAAAGTTCTAAAATTGGGATCCATTAGAGAGGGTTTGGTTTGGTAATCATTAATTGACAATCATGTTGTTTCTTGTGGATCTTTAATCAAGTCGCTTAGGCATGTTGTTCCATGTTGACTTTTATTTGAATTAATAAACTTTAATTTGATTTTATTTTTTATTAATTGTGGGTGTATTGATGTGATTAAAGGAAGCTGACGGAACCATGATTTCTCTCATACGCCGGTATTCGTGATTTGAACTCAGATTTCGCTTAAGGTAACGATATGGTCTTCTTTGTTCTTTCGATTTAGTTGTTGTTGTTGTTGTTGTTGTTTGCACCTCATATGCGATGTTGTCTTTGGTGGTTAGCCACGCCTTGACAAAACTTGAGCTTTGTTTCATGGTCATGTCATGTATATAATAGATGTATTTAAGTTTTAACACCAATTAAATGGTTTTATATGCTCTTTATAACATGTAGGCGATCATGCGAAATCTTCCGGCGTCCGACATGATAGAATCGTGCTCTATGGCTGGCCCTGGCTGTATAAACGTTAAGTTATCAACACAATAGATAGTTAATGTACTGATTTTGATTGCTATATAATTATTACAATGTGAAAAATTGCACGCTTTCTAATGTATGTCGTCTTAAGAAAGGTCATGTCATGTATATAATAGATTGTATTTTAAGTTTTAACACCAGTTAAATGGTTATATATGTTATTTAATTGGTCATAAAGTAAATTCGTTATGCACATGTTGATTAGGTGATGGATGAATATCAGAAGACGCATGGTGATTCATGTGTACAAGCAGATAAACCGATCAAGGTCCGCATCTTAATGATGCTTTAACCAGGTTTTCTTCTTTTATCATTTTTTATTAAGTCATAATATTAGATTTTTCAACCCCGGGACCATCTCGGGGTAATCAGCTAGTTTTATAGAATAAACGTTTGCGTGTGAATAATTCAATAAATAACTATAAGTGATATTATTTTCATCCTCTTAATTACCAGGTGAGGAAGATCTTCGATTATTAATTGTCTAGAATATGTGTTTGGCAAGATGTTGGTGAGCAAATGCACTTAACTTAATACCAATGTTTTAAAAACTGTTTTTATAACCATATTGGATTGGACTAAAAAATGGTTTAACCGGTTGAACCGGGTTGCATCGGGCGGTTCAACCGGATTGACTAGTTAAACCTATAATTCTATAAAATACAACTTTAAATCAAAAAGTAATCCAATAATACATGATTTTACAATAAAAAATAATTAAAAAGTGAATCCATAATAAAATAATGAGTTAATAGCCAGTTTCGTCCCTGAGGTTTGGTCCAGTTCGCCACTTCAGTACAAAAGTTTTTTTTTTTTTTTGCAAATCAACACCTGTGGTTTGGATTTTTTTTGCCAAATTCGTCCTTTTCACTAACCCAGTTAAAAAATGTCGTTAATGTCAGGGGTGGTGTTGTCATTTCACAAACCTCATGGACAAAATTGGCTATTAACTCAATTTTTTTTTTGCAAATATAACGTGAGGGACCATTTTTGCCAAATGATGAAAGTTTTAAAATCCAAAATCTCTCCCCTCTTCTTTCTCGTTTCCGGCAGGAGGTGGCCGGAATCCGGCACAAGTCCGGCGAGGGGTATTCGTCGATTTTTAATGCGATTCCATACTTGAATTTGAAGCCAAAACGTTCTCCTTCACGTTTTAATAAATTCCAATGATTTAAGCGAGTCATAAACATGATTTTAATGGGTTTTTACTCGGATTTAACAAGCATAACGGCCGGAATAATAAATCGCTTCCTTATGCTCATTTTAAACAGCTATTTATATAAACCGAGGATATAATTAGGTTTCTGCAGCCACTTACTTTACAAACCCACAAGAAATCATATCAAACTCGCACTCTAAGCTTTGCAATCGGCTCCTTTGAGTCTCGGCTTTTGCACTTCTTTTTCGATCCTTATACACGTTTTATCATAGTGGATGAAAGCCCTATGATTCTTGCTTTATATTTATAGCTATTGGGGGTAATTGAATTTGGGTCTAGGGTTAGGGTTCATGATAGGATTTAGGGAAGAAGCTGAATAAATTAATATTATATAAATAACTTTTGTTTTGAGTTTATTCAACAAAACTTCATATGGTGGAGTTGTTGTATGCATGCCATTGTCTATGTATGACCCGGGTTCAAATCCCTTAATCCACGATTTTGGTTTTTAAATGGTCCATCACGTTTTATTTGCAAAATAAAATAAATTTTTTTGAGTTAATAGCCAATTTCTTCTCTGAGGTTTGTGAAATGACAACACTACCCCTGACATTAACGGCATTTTTTAACTGGGCTAGTGAAACTGACGAATTTGGCAAAAAAAAAAAAAATCCAAACCACAGGTGTTGATTTGCAAAAAAAAAAAAAAAAAAAACTTTTGTACTGAAGTGGCAAACTGGAACAAACCGCAGGGACGAAACTGGCTATTAACTCTAAAATAATAATCCAAAAGTACCATATTTTTCAACAAAGTTTTTTTAGATGAAAGGGTATACTAGGTTTATGCAAATGGAGTGTTGAATGCATCAAATGTATGATTGCTTAAAAGATAAAATTCATAATCATCGCCATCCTCGTGTATAACCGTTTTTGTTTTCTACAATCTTTGATAAGAAGTTTTAGTTACTAATAATCAAAATATACTAAAATTACATTAGATAAGTAACATTTGTAACAAATAACTTTGTGTCTAAGAAACCGGTTCATGCTCTTTCTCACACCACATGTTATTTGTATCATCACTGTGGGCTGATAAAGTCCAAAGTTTAACCTTGTGCCGGTACCGGTATAGCGGTATAAACCGGTATACCAGAATTTACCGGCGGTTCAAATCCTTTACCGTTTTCCTAAAATACCAGATTGATTCGTGCCGGGCAAGACACCGGTAAGCGGTATAACCGGTTCAACCGGCCGGTTTAAACCGGTTTTTAAAAGATTGCTTAATACTAAGCTAAAGGGGTATGGTCATTTACCGAAAGATCTCTTTCCTTATATGGAATCCTCTTCAAAGGATGGTTGATAATGTTATGTAGGTGAGAATTAATTTAAAGAAAATCATGAACATCAATGCGTAGTTTGCTAAACTTTAACTTGAGGTTTTTATTGACATTGAATATAAAATACATACATTCAATATTTTCATGATCATAAACAATGTATATAAAACTGGACCGAATATCACACCACTTCTTTACGGATTCACTAATTCAACCGGTCAAGCCTGGACGATTTGAGGGAGAAGGTCTGTTGAGTTCTTAACAATTAGACTTTTTATAAGTTCATTGAATAAGTTCTATTTTTGTAACAAAAATTTACCTCTACTTTTTTTTTTGACCTCTTTTTTTTTTTTTTTTTATATTTAGATCATTATAAGATCATATAATAAGAAATAACATACATAATAACTCTAAAAAACGATCTGATGCATTTGTAAAAAAAATCGAAACTAACATTAGTAATATATGACGGACAAGGTATGTTGGTTGCTTTGTTCCTCATATGACGTACTAAGGTTGACGCCCGTATTCGTACTTCGGGTTTCTTTGTTCCACGTATGCGGTTGAACCCCGTATACGTACTGTCGTACTCCGATTGCTTTGCTCAAAATATACAGGTTGAGTGCCAAAGACGAACTCCTGAAACAACCTAATGGTTAGCCTTTGTTAAATCTAACTGCAAAAGTAATAAAGAGATGTCCTGTCTCGTTCAGACCTGGCGGCATCGCTCTTTCATGACAAATGTAAACCTGAAATGAAATTTTACCACTTATCCACCCCATATAGGTTACAACATTTTCTCTTTCTTAAGGCCAAACCAGACGATAACATCTATACGTCATGTTCCTATACATGACATATATAGTACGAGATATAGCTGGTCTTAAACCAGTTTCTCACAACCCTATACGCTACGAATATTGGTCATAACAACCGCTGTCTAGCCTAGTGTTTTGTTAAAACTATCCGGAAATTATAATTTTGAGTAGGGATGAGCTCGGTACCGAACCGATATCGATACCAATTTTGGAAAAAACTTGGGGTACCGATACCGAAAACATACGGTACGGTATCGGTATTTTTATTTTAAGGTAAAATGCCGCTACCGAACTGAACCGATACTGATTTTCACCAAAACTTAATACCGAGTTGGTACCGAAAATAAACCGGTATCGAAATCGATATTTTCAAAAAAAAAAAAAAAGAGTATTTAATACCGAAATCTCCATCCAACCCATTCTAACGTGGTTCCAAATTGACCGACCCGACCCTTTTCTATCTATCGTTTCAAGTTCACCACAAGACACGTATCATCTGGTATTTTATTATTATGTTCCTTTCCCTTAATGCTACTTAAACACTGTTATTTTATTATTATGTGTGATGTGTGATTGATCGAAGGAGGTGAATGTTTTGGGTGATCTAGGGTTTCAAGGTACTTCGGTTTCCTTTTGTTTATCAATAGGAACAATTACAAATTGGTTGACTTTAGAATTAACCATATATATATATATATATATATTTAGACTTTTGGTCCATATGTGTAGGATGCATTGACTTTTAACAGCATTTTGTTTTGCTACTATTCAGATTATGTTTTTATATCACTTGGTCTAGCAGGATGCTTTGACTTTAGTAGGATAGGTTTTGCTACCCGAAATGGTTGCGGCGTAACTTGTTGCCTGTTTACATGCCACTTTATTGTCGTTGGTTGTTTTTTCTATTGGAAAATGAATTCGTCATGTTAGTTGATTTATATTTGAAATTTTGAATATTGCAGCATTGGTTTGAAATTTTGGTTAGATACATCTAGGGTTTATGTGTTTAGTTTACAGTTAGTTGCCGGTTAGTTTGCGCCTGCGATTGTTGCTTCACTTGCTAAAGAATGCTGTAAGCATTTATATTGTTTTTCTTTTGTTGCTTATTTGTAGTTTGATAACTTATGTTACTAAAATTTTTTTTTGCTAGTTATTCTGATTATGTTTTATCATCACTTGGTCAGTTGGTCTACCAATAAGTTAGCCTTATATCACGTTTATGGATTTGTTTTGCAATTTTTATGTAAATGGATCTGTTTAGTTGCTTATGATAACAAAGTTTTGTTCATACATACAATTGTATTGGTTTGCAGGTTGACATCTGCAAGAACAGATCTGTTTACAGCTTAAGGTAAGAGGTTATTTTTACATTTTGGTTTTTAATCTTTGTAAACTTTGCTTCTACTTATTGTATATAGCATTTATTATATTACATATACCCAAAAGTTACAAGTATGCACTTGCTTATTTTCAGTAAAAAATAACCTAAGAACACGTTTCGTTTGACCTTACACGTTACTTCTTACATACACAGTTACAAATGTCCACTTCAAACATACCATCACTTCAGCCTGGTTCGGCACGGAAAAAGAAAAGGAAATATACAAATTGGGATACACAATTCTATGTGAATGCAGATGGACAACCGGTGAGACGAGCAAGTCGTCGTGCCTCAATGCTTGTCGCATCCATGCGTGCCGCAAATGCTTCCAAAAATAATGATGCAATCTCTTCCAATGCTACTCTACATGTACCTTTACCTGATTGCGCGTCAAGCCAACAATCACATGTACCTTTGCCTGATTGCATGTCAAGCCAACAATCAGATGTGCCTTTGCCTTCTTGCGAGTCAAGCCAACAATCACATGTACCTTTGCCTGATTGCACGTCAACCCAACAATCAGATGTATCTTTGCCTGATTGCACGTCAACCCAACAATCAGATGTACCTTTGCCTTCTTGCGAGTCAAGCCAACAATCACATGTACCTTTGCCTGCCTGCAAGTCAAGCCAACAATTAGACGTAACTTTGCCTGCTTGCGAGTCAAGCCAACAATCAGATGTACGTTTGCCTGCGTGCGCCTCAAACCAACAGTCACATGTACCTTTGCCTAATTGCCCCTCAAGCCAACAATCAGATGTACCTTCGCCTTCTTGCGCATCAAGCCAACAATCAGATGTACCTTTGCCTTTTTGTGAGTCAAGCCAACAATCAGATGTACCTTTGCCTTTTTGCGAGTCAAGCCAACAATCACATGTACCTTTGCCTTCTTGCGCGTCAAGCCAACAATCACAAACACCCATCAGTTCCTCGTCTTATTTACATTCTAGCGATTGCAATCTTGTATGCGAATACTGTGGCTCCTATTTCTGGCATGGTGAACGCGTGATAACCTTTTCCAACGAGCGCCCACTTAAATACATTCGGTGTTGTAAAGGAGCCACTAGTGACACAGTTGCTGAGGAATTTTGTTCGGGTTCTGCGCTTACAAAACAGAGGTGATTTAGTTAGTGACATATTTCTTCATTAGATAAATTCTGCATACATTAATCTTTATATAGATTATAAAGGTGTTTGATTGTTTGGATTATGAATTTGTAGATTATGTTCTGGACAAGGAAGTGGAGAGAGTGTTCAGCAGTCTGGTGCAAAAGACAAGATCGAATCCAGTATAGTCTTTGTTAATGATGTTCCTGTTAAATGTCATTCAGTTCGTACATGATAAAACCAAACATGTTAAATATTTGCTGAGCCATTTATTACATACGTGACAGGCAGCAGTGAAATACATAATCATATTCTTCCTTATGTTAACAAGCTTCATGATCATCGGAACAGAGGTCAAAATGCTGTTTTCTTTGACGGGCAGGTGGAAATGGGGTTACTTATTCTTTAAACGAGAAACTTTTTTCTTAACGAACAAAAGATTAAGTATATGTTTAAACAATTTTCTTCCTTTTACTTATTAACGGATGTTGCAGGATCGGCTAGTGAAGGTGGTCTCTTTTGTATCATCATTGCTGGATAACATAAAGAAGCCTATTCTAGTAATAGCTTCTTCCAGGGCTCTTTTGTTGTGGGAAATGGAATTTTCAAAGTGGTCAAAGTCGATCAATGTTGTAACTTACAAAGGGACAAAAGATATTCGGGCTGCCATTAGAGGTTCAGAATTTCAAGTCCTTTTATCTTCTCCAGATGCCATCATGGAGGTACATAGTTCTTGATATTATACGAAACTTACATGAATTCGTGTAAGGATTATATCAATCCTGTTCTTTTGCAGGACATGGAAATGGTTGATCATATTAAGTGGGAACTGTTAGTCATAGACGCTTGTCAACGACCTGTAATTTCAATGCATTTAAAGAAGATTCAGATGCTTAAGGCAGATATGAAACTGTTAACAGTTTCTGGTGAACCAGTGGTGTGTTTTCTCATTTTTTTTTAATCTCAAACAGGCCAATAATTAAAAAAAATTAAAAAGGTAAACGGGTCAAATTGGTCAAACGGGCTGAGAACCAACTTAATATATGGTTAGTGCAATATATATAAACAAATGTATGTGGGTCAACAAATAAAATAGATAAATAAAGGGAGTCAGGTCAAATTGGTCTAACAGGTTGAAAGTTAACCTGAGTGTATGTTTAGTGGGTCAACCGGCCCAGCCCCTTTTGAACAGTAATAAAATGACCATGTAGCCCAAACTTGTTTTGACCTGTTACCCTACCCGCCCACTACATTTTGACCGGTAATGAAATGTCCATTTTATCTCAAACGGGTCAATACTTAAAGAAATAGTCAAATTGGTCAAACGGGACGAAAGTTAACTTATGTCATCTGTGGTAGTCCGGTGTGCTAATTCCAAACAAATGTATGTAGGCCAACCCAACCCAGCCCAATTTGACCGACAGGCTCGTCACCATTGCAGGTTGCAGCATTTGTACTTTACATTTTAAAATTCTGTCAACCGTTTCAGGATATTTCGCAGAGCTACCAACATATTCTTTCACTGGTTCATTGCAAAACTGAAAAGATGCACCCTGATGCTGACATGGAAATGAACAATGATATTAGTATATTGAAAGAAAGGCTGTCGCCATTTATTGTATTTGAGTGCAAGTTCAGCACCCCTGATCTTGAAGAGTATTGGGTCCCGGTTCATCTTTCATCAATGCAAATCAAACAATATTGTTCAATTTTAGCTTCAAATTTGGACACACGCTCTTCATTATCAAGAACATCTTCACTCAATGATGTTATCACACAGATCCAAAAGGTACTTTTTGTGGTTGTATTTCTAGTGTTCCATTCTCTTTGGTAAATGCTTCTTAATTTACTTAGTTAATTTTGCAGTGTTGTGATCACCCGTATCTTGTGGACCCTACATTGCATAATTCTCCAAAAGAACCTTCTTTGATTGATCCACTGGCTGCTGAAATTGATGTCAGTGGCAAACTGCACGTTTTTTACAAGCTCCTGTTAGAGATTAAACGATGCGGTTTGAGGGCACTTGTACTGTTTCATGTAACTAAATTCTTGAATTGACTTCAGTTGTATGCACTTTTTGAATTGACTTCAGTTGTATGCATTCTTTACATCGTTTTCGTTTATTAAATAATTGTTTTTCTTGATTGACAGTCGGCCGTTAATTCAGAGAAAATATCAATTGGGCGTTTTTTGGCTGACCTTGTTCATCAAAGATTTGGTGAAAATTCGTATGTCTATATCCCCGGATGGATTCTTTCTCATTCTGCATATGTAAAGAAAGAAGAAGCATTAGAAATGTTCAACAAAGATGAGAGTGATAGGTTCATTTGCTTATGCGATCACCTTGCTTGTCTGTCAAGTCTCCGGCTTTCACATGTGGATGTGGTGATATTATTCAACAGTTACCGGAACCCGTCAAATGACATAAAATCCCTTAAGAGGATGACCATCAATTCACATTGCGAGCGTTTAATTGTTTTCCGGTTATATTCAGCGTTTACCATTGAAGAGAAAGCACTGATTCTCTCAAAGCAAGGTACAACTGGCGACGCTTATTTTAGTTGGAGTGTTTGCCACCAACTTCTTGCATGGGAGCGACCTACTTATTCGGTAAGCTCCAAAGCGGTACCGACTCCGGACCTCAATCGTTTATAAATGATTTGGTTCACGAGTTGTCATCCCTGTTGAGGAACACGAGTCCCCAAGCAGGTCCCTCGAACCGCTCAATCATTGCAAATGCGCATATGCAAATAGGAGCTTATTCTGGAAGTACCTTGCTATTTGGTGAAACTGAAACCCCCTTAAAAGAAAGCTCTTCTATTGATGAGTACTTGATTGATAACCAACATTCTGTTTTCTGGAGTAATTTGTTCCAGCAAAGTCAACCTGTACCCGAAAACTCTTGTAGCA
The DNA here is from genome assembly GCA_030844895.1 of Ambrosia x helenae. Lineage (NCBI taxonomy): Eukaryota > Viridiplantae > Streptophyta > Magnoliopsida > Asterales > Asteraceae > Ambrosia > Ambrosia x helenae. The sequence goes on from JAUTDX010000448.1 coordinate 50,918, forward strand.
TCTCTTCCACACTTGCTGAGGAATCTTGTTCGGGTTCTATGCATAAAAAACAAAGGTGATTTAGTTAGTGACATATTTCTTCATTAGATTAATCTGCATACATTACTCTTCAATGTTCGTGATTTATAAATTATAAAGCTGTTTGATTGTTTGGATAACAAATTTGTAGATTGTGTTCTGGACAAGGAAGTGGAGAGAGTGTTCAACAATCCGGTACAAAAGACGAGATTGAATCTGGTATAGTCTTATTTCATGATGTACCTACATTATGAGCCAAAATTTGTTAGATTTCTACTGATAGCCATTAATTACATACGTTACAGACAGTAGTGAGTTGGCTGGTATTCAAGTTGAGGTCTCAACCAAACTAGATAATCATGTTCTTCCGTATGTTAACAAGCTTCGTGATCATTGGAACAGAGGTCAAAATGTTGTTTTCTTTGATGGGCAGGTGGAAATTTTGCTTTATTTGATCTTTAAACTACAATCTTTTTTTTCAACAAACACAAGTTTAAGTAAATGACTTTAAACTACATTTTTTTGGATGTTGCAGGACCGGCTAGCTAAGGTGGCCTCTTTTGTATCATCATTGCTGGATAACATGAAGAAATCTATTCTAATAATAACTTCTTCCAGTGCTCTTTTGTTGTGGAAAATTGAGCTTTCAAAGTGGTCAAAGTCGATAAGTGTTGTAACATACAAAGGGACCAGAGATATCCGGGCTGCCATTAGAGGTTCAAAATTTCAAGTCCTATTATCTTCTCCCGATGCCATTGTGGAGGTACAATTCTTGATATAATATGAAACTAACACAAATTTGTGTATGGATTATATCAATCTTGTTTTGCAGGATATGGAAATGCTTGATCATATTAAGTGGGAACTGTTGGTGATAGACGAGTGCCAACGCCCTGCAATTTCAATTCATTTAAAGAAGATGCAGATGCTTGCGGCTGATATGAAACTTTTAACAGTTTCTGGTGAACCGGTGGTGTGATTTCTCATTTCTTTTATCTCAAATGGATCGATAATTTTAAAAATAGATAAAAGGGAACCGGGTCAAATTGGTCAAATTGGCTGAAAGCCAACTTAAGTATATGTTTTATGAAATAGTTATAAACAAATGTATGTGGACCAACAATAAGAAAACAGATAAAAAGGGAAACAAGTCAAATTAGTCAAACGTGCTGAAAGTCAACTTGAGTCTATCTTTAGTCTTTAGTACATTAAAGCTCAACAAATGTATGTGGGCCAACAATTAAAATAGATAAAAGAGGGAAACAAGTCAAAATGGTCAAACAGCCTGAAAGTCAACATAGGTCTATGTTTAGTCTTTAGTGCATTAAATCTCAACAAATGTATGTGGATCAAACCGGCCCAGCCTGTGTCTACTGGTATTAAAAAGACCATTTCTCCTAAACTTGTTTTGACCCGTTACCCGACCTGCCCACCTGTTTTGACCAGTAATAAAATGACAACTTTAGCCTGAACTTTTGTTCACTTAATTAATTTAATCTCAAAAGGGTCAATAATAATAAATAAAATAGTCAAATTGGTCAAACGGGCTGAAAGCCAACTTAACTCTATCTGTGGTAGTGTGGTGCACTACCACAGGGTAGGTGGGCCAACCTTACTCAGCTCGCTTTGACCCTCAGTCACACATTTTTTTTTTCACATTTGCTAATTTCAGCCAACCGTTTCAGGATATTTTGCAGAGCTACCGAAATATACTTTCACTGTTAGATTGCAAAAATGAAAAGATACAAAATGATGCTGACACGGAAATGAACAATGATATTAGCACATTGAAAGAGAGATTGTCGCCGTTTATAGCATTTGAGTGCAAGTTCAGCACCCCTGAACTTGAAGAGTATTGGGTCCCGGTTCATCTTTCTTCCATGCAAATCAAACAATATTGTTTAATTTTAGTTTCAAATTTGGACACGCTCTTTTCATTATCAAGAACATCTTCACTCAATGATGTTGTCACACAGATCCAAAAGGTTCTTTTTTGTGGTTGTATTAATTTCTAGTGTTCCACATTCTGTTTGTTAAATGCTTTTATGCTTCTTTATTTGATTAGTTATTTTGCAGTGTTGTGATCACCCATATCTTATGGACCCTACTTTGCGTAATTCTCCAAAGGAACCTTCTTTGATTGATCCGTTGGCGGCTGAAATCAATGTTAGTGGCAAACTGCATGTTTTTGACAAGCTCATCTCTGAGATTAAACGATGCGGTTTGAGGGCACTTGTACTGTTTCATGTAACTAAACTAAATTGAGTAAATTCTTGAATTTACTTTAGCTGTATGAGCGCTTTATATCATATTCTTTATTAAAGAATTGTTTTGTTTATTGACAGTCGACGGTTAATTCAGAGAAGACATCAACCGGGCATTTTTTGGATAACCTTGTTCGTCAAAGATTTGGCGAGAATTCGTATGTCTACATCCCCGGGTGGATTCTTTCTCATTCTGCATTAGTAAAGAAAAAAGAGTCATTAGAAATGTTCAACAAAGCAGATACTGATAGGTTCATTTGCTTATGTGATCACCTTGCTTGTCTGTCAAGTCTTCGGCTTTCACGTGTGGATGTGGTGATATTATTCAACAGTGACCGGAACCCGTCAAATGACATAAAATCCCTTAAGAGGATCACCATTGATTCACATTGTGAGCGTATAAATGTTTTCCGTTATATTCAGCATTCACCGTTGAAGAGAAAGCACTGATTTTTTCAAAGCAAGGTAAAACTGTTGACAGTCATGTTAGCTGGAGTGTTTGCCAACAACTGCTTGCATGGGGCGCGGCCTACTTATTCAGTAAGCTCCAAAGCAGAACCGACTCCGGACCTCAATCGTTTATATATGATTTGGTTCACGAGCTGTCATCCCTGTTGAGGAGTTCGAGTGTTGAAACGGGTCATACGAACCACTCAATCATTTCAAATGCGCATATGCAAAATGGAGCTTATTCAGGAAGTATCTTGCTATATGGTGAAATTGAAACCCACACAAAAGAAAGTTCCTCCATTGACGAGTACTTGATTGATAAGAGACATACTGTTTTCTGGGATAATTTGGTCAACCAAAGTCAACTTGTACCCAAAAATTCTTGTAGCAGGTCTTCTACTAACGGCACACTTGCTGAGGAATCTTGTTCGGGTTCTATGCAAAATAAAGAGAGGTGATTTGATTAGTTTCATATTTCTTCACTAAAAAAATTCTGCATACATTAATCTTTAATTGTTCGTGATTTAATGGATTATAAAGCTGTTTGATTGTTTGGGTTACAAATTTGTAGATTATCTTTTGGACAAGGAAGCGGAGAGTGTGTTCAACAGTCTGGTACAAAAGGCAAGATTGAATCTGGTGTGTGTTCTGTTTCTTTATATCCCAAATTATTAGTTTAATGTCATTAGCACTTAGCTCTAAATAGTTTGATTTTTCAGTATAGTCTTTGATCATGTTGTTCCTGATAAAAGTCACTCCATACTTGCATGATGAACCTAAATTTGTTAGACATCTACTGATAGCCATTAATTTCATACGTGTCAGGCGGCAGTGAGTTAGCTCGTATCCAATTTGTGGTCTCAAACGAAATGCATAATCATGTTCTTCCATATGTTAACAAGCTTCGTGATCATCGGAACAGAGGTCAAAATGCTGTTTTCTTTGATGGGCAGGTGGAATTCTTTATTTTATTTGTTCTTTAGACGACAATCTTTTTTCAACAAACAAAAGTTTATGTAAATGACATTTTTTACTTCATTTATTGGATGTTGCAGGACCGGCTAGCTAAGGTGGCCTATTTTGTATCATCATTGCGAGATAACATGAAGAAGCCTATTCTTATAATAGCTTCTTCCAGTGCTCTTTTGTTGTGGGAAATGGAGTTTTTAAAGTGGTCAAAGTTGATCAAAGTTGTAACATACAGAGGGACCAAGGATATCCGGGCTGCCATCAGAGGCTCAGAATTTCAAGTCCTTTTATCTTCTACAGATGCCATTGTGGAGGTACACAATTCGTGATATTATATAAAACTAACACAAATTCGTGGATGAATTGTATCAATCTTGTTCCTTTGCAGGACATGGAAACGCTTGATCATATGAAGTGGGAACTGTTAGTGATAGATGAGTGCCAACGCCCCGTAATTTCAGTTCATTTAAAGAAGATTCAGATGCTTATGGCTGATATGAAACTTTTAACAGTTTCTAGTGAACCGGTGGTGTGTTTTCTCCTTTCTTTTATCTCAAACGGGTCAATAATAAAAAAAGTAGTCAAATTGGTTAAATGGGCTGAAAGCCAACTTAAGTTATGTGTGGTAGTGTGGTGCACTGATTCTAGACACATGTATGTGGGCCAACAACCCAACCCAGCCACTATTGCAGGCTGCAACTATGGTTTTTTACATTTGCTAATTTCCGTCAACCGTTTCAGGATATTTTGCAGAGCTACCAAAATATTCTTTCATTAGTTGATGGCAAAAATGAAGAGTTACATACTGAGGCTGACATGGAAATGAACAATGATATTGGCATATTGAAAGAAAGACTGTCACCATTTATAGCATTTGAGTGCAATCTGAAGAGAGCAGAGAAAGGTATCTATATAAGATTTCAAGATTTAACATTATTTCTTTCAAAAACATCTGTTGGTTATAGATTTGTTTCTTTTGATTACAGAAACTAGTCCGGTTAAAGTTCTTCAAATCCGTGCATCGGAACTTGTTCGATCCAAGAGCCCAAATTTGACCAGTGGTCTCACTACCTGTTTACCTGGGCACAGTTTAGCCGGGTCAGGGCTACGCCTTCCAGCCCCTCATCTAAGGTCAAGCCCACCGATGTCTGCACCATTACGCAACCAGCCCGCCAGTGGCGAACCATCTCTCGAGCCATTGCCCAGTCTGTCAGCTACCCAAACAGTTGACAAAAACTCCCCTGTATAGAAACAGAATCAAACAGTTGACTTCATCAAGTATGTAGAGATCTGACCTAGCTTCCTAGCTTACCATTCCTAGGCTCAAATAATGCCATCATGGTACTTTCTGATCTTGCAAGTGCGTATGTGCACTTGTTATATAGGTTTGATATGAATATAATGATAAAAGTGTTCATATCTACTAGTTGAACTTTCACATGTGGAGCTGACTTTTTTTGGAAATGCTGTAGTTAGGTTCACCCAATGAATATGTTACAAATGCATGGTTCAGGACTTTAGGTGTTTAGAGATAGTCAACTAAGTTGTCGGGTGAGTTAGGTTTGTTAAGTGGCTTAGTGTTACTTGCATTTTCAGTAATTCCTTTGGAACCATAAATAGTCATTTTGTACTCCATATTGATTCAGAAATGTATAAAACTAGTGTGATGCGAAGTCACGCTACGCTATTCCCAAACGATGCATGCGCGTTGCGGCGAGTGATTTGTTGTTCAGTCCTTGTACGTTTACAGTTGTACATTGACGATATTTCTGTCCATGATGTTTACATATGTGTTATTTACATTAGTAGTGGCGGCAACATTACTATAGAAGTTCAACTTTGAATATTTACGGGCCTAGTTAGTGACTTAGTGTACACAACATTCCAAAAGATGACTTTTATATGTTGCTTAGCAGCCATATTACAAAAGTGGTTTTTAGGCCCTTATGTCGGGTCGATGTTTCAGAGCCTTCTTACAAAAGGGGTGTGTTTGTTTTTTCATGACCGTCTCAGTCTGAGTTATGTGCCCTTTTTTTTTGTTTCGTTGACATCGTCAGCTGCATATAGTAAGCACAACATATAATTAGACGATTATGTATTTGAAAGTTATAAATAAAAAATAATCAAGAAGATTTAAATGGAAAAAGGACCAAAAAACATATAAACACTTGTAATTGATAAGTTAATCATTATGCCTTGCACATGACTTCAACAATATAACAAGTTTCTCAAAGTAAACACTTTGGTTGTCTGACATAATATCATGTTAACATATATAACTGTTTATTATCTTCTTTGCTATTATTATTATTATTATAATTGTTATATAGCACAAATTCACTGTTGTTCAGATTGCTGTTGGTAATAATTTTAGAATTTTTGCATGAGTTTATGGATTGTTTATTCAAAAGTGAGTACAAAAAGTTGAGTTTATGGGTTAATAAGTAACTTGTCAGTCATAAGGATGGAATCTATGGTTGGTGGTGGGAGACAATGCATGGGAGACATTGGTAGTGGGCGTCTTTATTTGAAGGCATACTTGCTTTTCTTGTCATATGTGTCGTGTGTGGCTGTTCCAGTGGAAACGGGTAGAGAAGGGATTTAGAGAGAGAAAGCTTTGAGAGAGAGAGAGAGAGAACCGTGGATGAGAGGAGTGAAGAGAAAGCTTTGAGAGAGAGTGTGTGAGGGGTTAAGAAAAAGAACGTGGACCAACAGAAGCTTTGAGAGGGGGTTTAGAGAGAGAAAGCTTTGAGAGAGAGAGTGAGTGAAGGGTTAAGAGAAAGAACGTGGACCAATAGAACCTCAAAGATTTCGTCAACTTTGACGGATCTCATTAAAGGTGTTAAAGAACTATTCATGGAAGTTGTAATTATCCGATATATATCGGATAATTACATGCACATAAACTCTTTGCTTCTCTTTATTTTAGTTTAGTTTTTCACGATTGAGGGGATGTTATGCAAATACACGTTAGTGTATTCTTGTTCTCTTTAACTCTTTTTGGGCAAGAAATCTTGCATCAGTTCGATGTTATTTGTCCGCCAGAATTCTTGCAAGTAATCAATTCAAACAACTCACAAGGGTTTGACTCAACTTTTTGTGTTTTCTCTTTCGGTAATTAAGCATACGATCAATACAAAGAACACTAAGAGAAGAAGTAATCTTAGATCATTGTTACCAATTGTGTTTGACGGTAACATTTAAGTACCAGATTAAGAAAGTTCATTGTTACCAATTGTATTTGATGGTAATATTTAAGTACCGGATTAAGAAACTATCACATAGACCTATTCTATACAACAATTACACCCCTCAAGTCACTATGAAACTGAAAAATATTTACATCCTTGGTCAACATGTAAACTGATTTAGAAACAACTTAGCAAGAAATAAAGTAGCTAATTACGTGTTGCTCAAGGGAAGTAATTCTTACCTTTTTTTTTATCAGCGAACAACTTTGTGGCAACCACCCTTGCGGGGCGCCGTGCCCAAGAATTGACCACTCGACCTCCAGCAGCCCCCGCCTTCTTTCGATGCGCGGAAACCTGAGCCCCACCCGCCCGAAGGCACGAGAGTGTTATAGAACTTGGTAAAACCTCGTTGCCCGTCAGATTCAAACCGGCGCCACCCGTATTCGATCTTCACCTGGATACCAAACCATAAATGTTGGAAGTGGGGATCGAACCTTTGATCACATAGGTGAAACAAAAGCCACTCCACCACTCCACCACTATGACCGGATAAGTAATTCTTACTTATTTTGTATAATCTTAAACCTAATGTCAGTGGTAGTTTAGTCGGCTCCCTCATAGGTTTGGTCAATTTGCATTTTTAGTCCCTTGCCTTTCCAACCCGCCCCTAGGTTCAATTTTAGTCCATAGCCTTTCCTCAATTTGGATTTTTAGTCCCTTGCCTTTCCAACCACCCCTAGGTTTAATCAAATTGCATTTTTCATCCTTTGCCTTTTCAACCCAAACCTCCACCACATTGCAATTTTAGTCTCTTGGCTTTGCTATCCTCAAGGTTTAATCCCTCAAGTTTCTGATATTCCAACGTTATCTCTATGCATATATAATATACGTTTTAAACCTATTATTTTCTTTAATGATTTTCGTACGCTAATTTCTTCTTTAAATAACTATTTTGATTCAATCGTACATTGAGTTGAACTGAATAAGTTGGAACATGCCCTTTCAGATGCTTAGCGCACGACATAATGGTTTGACCTAATCCACTAGAAGTTTGCAACGGGCCCGCGACGCATCATTCGTCGGTCGTATATGTTAGTGTCATTTTATACATGAAATTGCAATTTCAACCCTATACTATTACTCAATTTTACAACCCCCTCGGTAGTCCGTTGCATTTACACTTTTAAAATTATAGCTTTAACCCCTACACTTTTACCCGTGTAGCTAGCACGCAAACGTAACGCTTTGTGCTCTGTTAGTAACCACCCGTACTGCTCACATTCCTTATTTCACATAGTGATCGTAACAATTTGTGTAAAAACTACGTGAAAACGAAGAACCCACAAACCAAATGTTACCAATTCGGCAATATTATTTCCCTAATCATCGATACACATTATGCATTTGCATGTGCTCTGTTTGTTCTTCTTGTTGATCACAACAGACTTTAATTTAATTGCTCTTTTTTTGTATGTTTTCTGTTTTCATTCATCATATATATGCTGTTTCATCTCTATTATGTGTTAACTTAGGACTTAATTAAAAGGGTTTTGCATGTTTGTAACCAACACTCTTTGGCCTTTATATGGCATACAATACAAACAAACCTAGGGTTTATGTGGCTGTTTACACATGCATACATCATACATAGATACATATCTATATATATATAGGTACAGGTTCAAATACAAAGTCTCAAAAACGTAACATACAAAATTACGTACCATAGACAGAATCACTACTAGTTCCATACCTAAAATCACGTACCAAAATTACGTAACTTTTAGGGTACGTAATTTTGTATATGTGATTTTAGGTATAGAATTAGTAGTGATTCTGTCTATGGTTCGTAATTTTGGTATGTGATTATAGGCATGAAACTAATAGTGATTATGTCTATGGTACGTAATTTTGTATGTTACGTTTTTTAGGGGTATGGAAAATTGTTATGTAAAGTTTTGAATGATTATGTTTATGGTACGTGATTTTGGTAATGGAACTATATGGTACATGATTTTAGGTATGGAACTAGTAGTGATTCTGTCTATGGTACGTAATTTTGTATGTTACGTGACTTCACGCACTTCGCACGCTTTTGTCACTTTTTACGATAACCCACCCCTATATATCTATATATATATATATATATATATATATATATATATTCTTTGTCTGCATGTGTTAGTTTAGGGCTTATAAGGGTTTTCTATATTCCTTAGTATAAACTGTTAATGCTGGGACTCTTAACTTGTGTAGGTTGAGGAAGACTTGATATTGATTGAATTTGACCAAAATGCCCCTTATACGTACTAAGACGAAAGCCAACCGCTTGTTTTCAAGTATCTCAACGGATAATATTAATACCAATGTCAAGAATTCCGAGAAAGAAAGTAGGAAACCGAAGAAATTAACTGCACGTAGTTATAAAAAGTTGTTCCAAATCCGTGGACGAAAGGTGAAGGATTTGCATGATGTTAATGAAACAGTTGTTGGTGAATCTGAATCTGGTTCGGTTTCTAGATATAAAAAACGGAGGTGATTTAGTTAATGACACGTTTCTTCGTTAAACAAAATCCGCTTACATTTATCTTTAATTAGTTGTTTGATTTATTGTTCGATTGTTTGATCACAAATTTGTAGATTATGTTTTGGACAAGGATGTGGAGAGGATGTTCAACCGTCTGTTACAAAAGACGAGATCAAATCTGGTTTGCATTCTGTTTCTTTAGATCACAAATTTGTAGATTAATGTCATTTAGTACCTACATTACTGATAGCCATTACTTAAATACGCGACAGGCAGTGGTGAGTTAGCTGATTTACAATTTGGGGTCTCACCCGAAACGCATAATCATGCTCTTCCTTACGTTAACAAGCTTCGTGATCATCGGAACAGAGGTCAAAATGCTGTTTTCTTTGATGGGCAGGTGAAGTTCTTGGTTTACTTATTCGTTAAACGATTATCTTACTTTAGCAAACAAACGAACATTAAACTACAAATTTCTTGTATGTTGCAGGACCGGCTAGCTAAGGTGGTCTCTTTTGTATTATCATTGCTGAATGATATAAAGAAGCCTATTCTAATAATAGCTTCTTCCGGCGCTCTTTCCTTGTGGGAAATCGAGTTTTCAAAGTGGTCAAAGTCAGTCAATGTTGTAACATACAAAGGGAACAAAGATATCCAGTCTGCCATTAAAGATTTGGAGTTTCAAGTCCTTTTATCTTCACCAGATGCCGTTTTTGAGGTAGATAATGTTATTATAAGAAACTAACATAAATTCGTGTTTGGATTTTGTTAATCTTGTTGTTTTGCAGGACATGGAAATGTTTGATCGTATCAAGTGGGAAGTGTTAGTGCTAGACGAGTGCCAACGCCCTGTATTTTCAACACATTTAAAGAAATTTCAGAAGCTTGTGGCTGATATGAAACTGTTAACAGTTACTGGTGAATCAGTGGTCAGTTTCCTCAGTTAATTTTTATTTTAAATGGGTCAATTTGGTCAAACGGGCTGAAAGTCAACTTAAGTCTATGTTTAGTGCTTTATTTCTAAACAAATGTATGTGGGTCAACTCAGCTCAGCCCGTTTGACCCTGGGCGTGCCACAACTGCAGGCTGCAGCCTTGTTTATTGCATTTGCTCACTTTTAGTCAACCGTTACAGGATGTTTTGCAGAACTACCGTAATATTCTTTCACTGATTGATTGTAAAAATGAAAAGATACCTACTGATGCTGACATGGAAATGAATGATGATATTAACACACTGAAAGAGAAACTGGCGCCATTTATCGCATTTGAGTGCATGTTCAGCACCCCTGAATTTGAAGAGTATTGGGTTCCGGTTCATCTTTCTTCAATGCAAGTCGAACAATATTGTTCAATTTTAGTTTCAAATTCGGAGGCACTCTCTTCATCATCAAGAAGATCTTCACTCCGTAATGTTATCAAACAGATCCAAAAGGTTCTTTTGTGGTTATATTTCTAGTGTTCCACATTCTGTGTGGTAAACGCTTCTTAATTTGATTACTTATTTTTCCAGTGTTGTGATCACCCGTATCTTGCGGACCCTACATTGCGTAATTCTTCAAAAGAAGCTTCTTTGGTTGATGATCCATTGGCTGCTGAAATCAATATCAGTGGCAAATTGCAAGTTCTCGACAAGCTGCTGCTAGAGATTAAACGAGGCGGGCTAAGAGCACTTGTTATGTTTCAGGTAACAAAATTCTTGAATTTACTTTAGCGCGCTTTATATCATTTTGTTTATTTAAATAATTGTTTTGTTGATTGACAGTCTGCGGTTAATTCTGAAAAGATATCAACCGGACATTTTTTTGGATGACCTTGTTTATCAAAGATTTGGCGAGAATTCGTATGTATATATCACTGGGAAGATCGGGAAGGTTCTTTCGAATTCTGCATCTGCAAAGAAAAAAGAGTCGTTAGAAATGTTCAACAAAGTAGAGAGTGATAGGTTCATTTGCTTATTCGATTACCAGGCTTGTCATTCAAGCATTAGACTTTCATGTGTGGATGTGGTGATATTATTCAACAGTGACCTGAACCACCCGTCAGATGACATTAAAGCCCTTAAGAGGATCACCATTGATTCACGTTGTGAGCGGTTAAGTGTTTTTCGGTTATATTCAGCATTCACCATTGAAGAGAAAGCACTGATTCTTTCAAAGCAAGGTACAACTGTTGACAACCATCTTAATTCGAGTGTTAGCCACCAGCTGTTAGCTTGGGGCGCACCTTACTTATTCAGTTTGCTCGAAAGCAGCACCGATTCCAGACCTCAGTCGTTTATAGATGATTTAATTCACGAGTTTTCATCCTGTTGAGGACCACGGGTGTCAAAACGGAGCCCACAAACCGCTCAATCATATCAAATGCACAGATGCAAAATGGAGCTTATTCTGGAAGTATCTCGTTATTTGGTGAAAAAGATACCCACACAAAGGAAAGTTCTTCTGTTGATTATTTGATTGCTAAAACATCTTCTGACTTTTGGAGTAATTTTGTCAAACATAATCAAGATAGCCCTAAAAGACATTGTAGCAGGTTGTCTCCAAATGTTCAAAAGTCAACACGAAAAGGGTTTGAAGGCGAAAATCAAAATGACGCAACTCCTTCAACTTCTGTAAGATCAAAAGTTAAAAGTAAGAGAAAAGCGCTTGATAAAGTTGGAAGAAAACGGGTAGGGGCACGCAAGCCTTTTCGTAGTCGTCAATCATGTGAGAATATTACTGAAGGAAGCACTCGCCAGGTAGCTGTAAAAAAATTATTCTATTTATTTGTAGAAAACTAATCCATATATTAAATTTGTAGGGTGAAACTCAAAGAGAATCATTGTCATTGAATCCAAGTATTTCTGATTCGGTTGCTTTGAATCCAACAACAAGTGAAGGTCAACAAAGTCAAGATGATCAACTGCAGCCACATACTTCTAGCTCTACGCCTCTTGAAACAGAAATCGAAAGAATTCAAAAGGAGCGAGAGCAAATCACCAAGTCATATCAAGAAAAGGTATTGTTTTCTTAAAAAGCACGTCTTATTTTAGTTGTAGTAATTGCTAGATTGTATCATGATAATGATCTTGTTTATATGCAGAAATCGATGCTTCTTGTTGAATGTGAAAAGGAGATGTTAGAGGTACAGAAGAAGTATGATGTACTAATCCATGCCTCGGAGACGAGTTTAACAAAGGAAATTAAGATTCTTGACGACTATCAGAAGCTCGTTGACGCCAATAAACTGTTGGCTAAGATTTTGGCGCAAAACTGGCAGGACAAACTTAATCTGAAGAGACCAGAACTCAATTTGAAGAGAGCAGATAAAGGTATCTATCTAACTTAGTTTCTTTCAAGAACATCATCTGGTTATTGTTTTAGTTCTTTTGATTACAGGCGCTAGCCGCGCTACCACTGCCGAAATTCCTCAAATCCCTACATCTGCACTGGTGCAACCAAAGAACCCATGTTTGACAGGTGGTTCCACAACTAATTTACCTGGCCTACGGGCTCCCGCCCCTCATCTAAGGTCAAGTCTGCCGATGTTTGCATCATTCCACAACCAACCCAATGCTGGTGAACCGTCTCTTGAGCCGTTGCCCGCTCTATCAACAATCCAAACAGTTAACGAACACTGCCCTGTATAGAAACAGAATCAAACAGCTGACTTTATTAAGTATATAGAGATCTGACCGAAGTTCCATTGACGGGTTTTATGATAAGGGTGACCCTAGTTTATCATTCTTAGGCTCAGATAACACTTTTCAATCTTGCAAATGTGTCTGTGCACTTGTTTTTTGGGTAATTAGGTAGCATTTTTGGATGTGTGGTTTGATATAGATATAATGCCAGTGTTGGGATCAAACTACAAAGTTTATATCTAGTAGTTGAAATATTAATATATGCATCAACTGTTGTTGATTATATGTAGCTATATACATGCATTTTAAATGAGACAGTTATTGTTGCAAATATGCAGTGGTGCAGCTCTTAAGGGGCGGGGAGCCCCCCCCCCCCCCCCCCCCCCCCCCCCCCCCCCCCGGAATTTTCACTCAGAAGTTCCAATCATATAGTATTCATATATAAATTTTTTGGTATATACAGTTTCGACCCCCCGAGACTAATGATTTCCGACCCCTCGAAGTTTCGGGTCAAGCTTCGCCACTGCCAATATGTTTGCTTACAAATGCATGCATTAGTGTAAATAGTACATAGTGTGAACTAGACACTGTAACATGTGTTTATTTAACACATACAAAAATGCTTGCTTACAAATCTATTGGTTTCTCCGTCAGAATCTCTATCTCTAAAATTTAGGGATGCGTCTTTGTATGTGAAGATTCACTATTCATATCTGCATCTGACCATCGATCGTTGGCTAAATTAGTTGATTTGCAGAAAACACAGTGAGAATGAGAATGAGCGACTACAAACTTTTCTTGAAATTCTGGTACACTAATGGTCTTCACAATTTAGTCCGTTATTTTAGAACGGCTAACTCACACAACACCACACTCTTTCATCCTACTTTTAAATCTACATGTTTTTATCCATCACAGGATTTGAAACCTCACCACTTAGAAGAGTAGAGAAACCCAATTCAAACACCTTGGTATTATTCCATGTTACCCTTTTGGTTACATTTTAATTAGTACGTATTGAACCATTTAAGAAAGATCTACATGTTATAATAATTGCCACAGCGGGGACCAATTATCTAAATTTATAATTCATTAAAGAGAAGTTATTTATTGATATCCACAAAATCTTTAAGAAAAACTATTAAAGAGAAATTGTTGTTTTGTTGATACTCAATGTCTTTAAGAAAAACTTTTAATCCATAACATCTGTCTGATCCAATTATCTAAACACATTGTCATTAAGTTTTCTTCATTAATTAGATATATGAAGTATGTATTTTAAAATTTGCATGTGCTCTCTGTCTTAACTTTTTAATGGCCGGCTCTGTTATAGAAAAGAAACAACAAAAAATAAAAAAAATAAAGAAAGAAAAAAAAAAGGGTGCCTTGGAGCCTCCACTTTAAGGGTTACTATTGATTTGCAAATGCTTTAGTTTGACTGATGAAGTCTTTATCCTTCCTCAGGAGTCCCAGGCCCACCCAATCCAACAGTTTCGGCCCAGGTGTTCTCGGACCAAGACCCACAGCAAATCCATCGGCTCAGTCTTATTCGGCTTCCTACTCTCGACTGACATAGCTCAGGCACTATATAACTTGGCACTGCATCATAATGACCCGTCTTGGACTATAGATACGGACGCCTCAGGTACAATGTCTCCTTAATCTGACAAATTTCTGTCAATATTTAATTCTAGCCTTATTCGTAATATTATAGTTGTTGATGGTAAAAACTATTCCGGTACTAGGACAGAGTGACAGAACCTTACCCCCACCCTGCCCACCTTTTAAACTCAAAAATGTCCTATATGCACCAAACCTTGTTAAAATTTTAATTTTTGTACGCCGTTTTACAACTGATAACCAATTAATCTATAGAATTTGACCCTTATAGTTTTACTGTGAAGGATCTCCAGACCAAGAAACATATCCTACAGTGTAATAGCTCGGGGGACCTCTACACTCTCAGCCCGTCCAACATCACCAACCTCAACACCGCCTCTACCTTTGCAGCTATTTCACAAGACACTTGGCATCAACGGCTTGGCCACCCTGGACCAGCTTTTTGCAAACGAAAAGTTCTAAATTTATTAAATGTGTTAGTTTACACAATAAAGTTTGTTCTGCTTGTATTTTTTGAAAACACACTCGTCTTTCTTTTTCCAATTCTATTACAAGTATTTTTATGCCATTTGATCTTGTGCACAGTGATGTTTGGACCTATCCCATCATTAGTAATGGGGGACATCGATATTATGTTTTGTTCCTAGACGATTACACTAATTTTCTATGGACATATCCTCTTACCCATAAATCCGATGTTTTTACCATGTTCACTCAATTTACGACCTTTATTAAAACACAATTTGGGGCTAAAATCAAACAACTTCAATGTGATAATGGTCGTGAATATGCAAACCATCAATTCCACAATTTTTGTAACCAAAACGAGATGCAAATTCACTTTTCCTGCCCTCACACTTCATCCCAAAATGGAAAAGCAAAGCGGAAAATTCGAACCATTAACAATCTCACCCGAACACTCCTAGCCCACTCCTCTATGCCAAACACCTACCGGACACATGCCCTTGAAACCACAACCTACCTTCACAACATCATTCCCACCAAAATCCACAACTTTCAAACACCCACCCAACGCCTTTATAAATGCCTTCCCATATATGACCATCTTAGAGTGTTTGGATGTTTATGCTATCCACTCATCCCACACACCACCGTTCACAAATTAGAATTCCGCTCCACCCCTTGCGTCTTCCTTGGTTACCCGCCAAATCACCGAGGTTACAAATGTTTAGACCTCAAAACTAATAAAATCACCATTAATCGTCACATTCTTTTTTACGAAACCATTTTTCCCTTTGCCAAAAAGTCAAAACCCGCCCTACAAAACTACACCTTCCTCAATGACACCATCCATCCACATCTACTATACCCAACCGTCCCCACACACACCCAAAACAACATCCCACAACAACCCTCTCTCAACGTCCCTGATTCACCCCACCTCAAGCCCAACACCTGATCCCACCACTCCCATCTACAACCGGCCCATTCCAAGAATAAGTGAAGGTCAACAAAGTCAAAGAGAACAACCGCCACCACATACTTCTACCTCTACGCCTCTTGGAACAGAAATGGATAGAATTCAGAAGGAACGAGAGCAAATCACCAAATCACATCAAGAAGAGGTTTTTGTTTTCTTAAAGACACATGTTTTTTTCTAGTTATATTATTTGCTTGATTACAACATGATAATTATCTTGTTTACATGCAGAAATCGATGTTGCTTTCTGAATTAGAAAAAGTGATATTGGAGGCACGAAAGAAGTATGGTGCATTAGTCCATGACTCGGAGACGAAATTAGCAAATGAACTGAAGATTCTTGAAGACTATGAGAAGCTTGTTAATGCAAACAAACTTCTGGTTGAGATTGTGGCACAAAACTGGCAGGACACTCTCAATATGAAGAGAGCACAAAAAGGGTATAAGATTCTTAAGATAGCTTAATTTTTTGCAATATCATTTGCTTATTGTTATGTTTCTTGTGATTAGGGGTGTTAAAAAACATCCGAATTCAAATCCGAAAATATCCGAAATTCGGATATCCGAAATTTTGGATATCCGAAAATCGAATAATCCGAAATTTCGGATTCAGATATGACTTTTGTACATTTTCGGATATCCAAAATATCCGAATCCGAAATTTAAAAAAAAATAATAATATATAATTATATACACTTTTTGGTAGTCATTAGTCATGTGAGAATGTGACTGAAGGTTGCACAAGTATTTCTGTTACACATCCAAGAATAAGTGAAGGTCAACAAAGTCAAAGACAACAACCGCCACCGCATACTTCTACCTCTACGCCTCTTGGAACAGAAATGGAAAGAATTCAAAAGGAACGAGAGCAAATCACCAAATCACATCAAGAAACGGTTTTCGTTTTCTTAAAGACACATGTCTTCTTCTAGTTATATTATTTGCTTGATTACAGCATGATAATTATCTTGTTTACATGCAGAAATCGATGCTGCTTTTTGAATTAGAAAAGGTGATATCAGAGGCACGAAAGAAGTACGGTGCATTAGTCCATGACTCGGAGATGAAATTAGCAAATGAACTAAAGATTCTTGAAGACTTTGAGAAGCTTGTTTATGCAAACAAACTTTTGGTTGAGATTTTGGCACAAAACTGGCAGGACATTCTCAATATGAAGAGAGCACAAAAGGGTATAAGATTTTCAAGATAGCTTATTTTTTTGCAATATCATTTGCTTATTGTTATGTTTCTTGTGATCCGAATTCAAATTTGAAATATCCGACAATGCGTATCCAAAATATCCGAAATTTCGGATTCGGATATGACTTTTGTAAATTTTCAGATATCCGAAATATCCGAAATCTTAAAGAATAAATAAATAAATAAATATTATATAATTATATATACAAAGTTTTATCCTCATTCCAACCCCTAACCATAATAACAAACATCACATCCCTCCACTCTTTGTCTCCTCTTGGCGCCTCTATCCTATTCCTGTCCAACTTCTCATTTGTAACACCCCAACCGATGGCGGAAACATCGAGGTGTCACGTAGTGACGATTGTTCAATAGCTCATGGACTAAAAATGTAAATATTGATACATTGATTAAATATTTTATTACATTGAAATGAAATACAACGATTCTAAATGCCAACTAACAGAAAGACAATGAATCCAAAATCTAAGTAAAATCTCAAAAGCTTAAAAGTCATCTCATAAATAACCTGAAACATGTACGAAAATAGTATATGTCAATACAAAATGTATTGGTGAGCATGCTCTGTTTGAATACATATAGTAGAAAAGAGTTTCGCAATTCACGTGTTATACTGTCTACAATTTAGTGTTCAAGCTGTGTACAAATGCTACCCAAAATCAAACATTTAGTTCCAAGAATCACATATATATAGTATTCGCTCATAAGTATTATTATATATAGTAGGCGACAAGAGAATATCGTTCACACATAACAATAACTAGGGGTGTAAACGAGCCGAGCCCGAGCCCGACTAGGCTCGTGCTCGGCTCGTCATGCTTTTCTGAGGCCCGAGCTCGGCTCGGTTCGAGCCTACTATTGTACTCCTTTGTCTTTTGGCTATCAACGCCACCACATGATGCATGATTAACCGTACGTCGTTTTTAACATTATTTTCACAAAATTAGTAAAATAACGTTAAAACTAGTGCAACTTTACTTTTGCCCCCGAGGGCCACACATATATACATTATATGCGCACACCGGAAGTGGGGCGTGTGTCTATCCTTTATATGTTGATTATTACTAGTACTAAGAGCATTCACAATAGATGCTCTATAATAGTGTGAGGGGGGTCTCTATATTATATAGAGTGGGTATAAGTGGTTGTGAGTAGAGGAGAGGGAAAATATATAGATGAGACATTGTTCATCAGTAAATTTGGAGGGGATACTGTTCACCCTCCATAATTTTTTAATATTTTTAAAAGTGATTATGAGTAGAGGGGAGAGAAAAGGTAATGATAAAAGTATAGAATAAATATTATTAAATAGAAAAGGAGAGAGAAAGATAGTAATTTTTAGTGTAATTATAGAGATGGAGATGAAGGATTTACTGTGAATGCTCTAAGAGCATTCACAGTAGAGCCTCCATATTATTGTGAGGGAGGCCTCCATATTATATACAGTGTATATAAGTGGTTGTGAGTAGAGAAGATAGAGAATATATAGAGAAGTTACTGTTCATCAGTAAATTTGATATGGAACTGTTAATCCTCCATAATTGTTTAATGTTTTTAAAAGTGGTTGTGAGTAGAGGAGAGAAAAAAGGTAATGATAAAAGTATAGAATAAATATTATTAAATAGAAAGAAGTGAGAAAAAGTAGTGTTTTTAGAGTAATTATGGAGAAAATATAGAGATGCTACTGGGAATGCTCTAAGATATCTTTATGAAATATTCCCTTATTCAAGATGAGTACTTTTGATTCGGTACCGATATTTTGACTTGATTTACTTTTAAATACTTTATTGAGTACTTTCGGTATCACTAGCCATATTTTATGATTTTTAGTACGATATGATACCAAGTTCATTCACAATTGTGTGTCTACGGTTCAAAAAATATTTAGGTTTTACAAAATTAATGGTTAATTGCTTTCTTTTGATTCAAAACCATACGGTACCAAGTACTTTTTTGATATCGATGTTTGATTTTTTTTTTTTTTTTTTTTTTGTGATTTTTGGCACGAGATGGTACCAAGCGTAACTCTAGTTATTCGTGAACGGTTCAAAAACCAAATAAAAATATTAAAAAAAAACAATTGAGACAAGGATTAGGGTTTAAGGAATTAATTGGTTTATTATTGGTTTCTTTTGTTTGACCCTTAAAAATGGCGACTGCAGCAGCCGCAGCTCGAACTATTTTCCGATCAACCGCCGCCGTCCGTAACACGGCGGCGCGTGTAGCCTCTCAATCCAAATCTACTCGCTCCCCCTTTCCTCTCCCTAACCGAAACTCTCTCTCTCATCGCATTTTCCGGTAACTCTTTTTTTTATAAAAAAAATAATAATAACTTGAATATTATCAAGATTTTGATGAAACATTATAAATTAATAAACTTTATGTTAATATTGTTAATTTGGGATGTATATGTAGGTGCCCAGTTGAAATGAGTGCTTGTTTGGAATCAATGCAACCTTTACACACTGCTACTGCTTCTTCTTTGATGACATCTATGCTTACTCTTTCAAGAAATGGTTATGGTTGGCTCCCTGAAGGTTATTTGTTATCCATGTTTTTAAAGTCTTGATCTTTTTTGTTGTTTGTTGTGTGATATGTTGTTGGGTTGATGGGTTTTGTGTTGTATTGAGTATGGGTTCTTTTGTATGTGTTTTACTGTTTTGGGCTTGTAGGGGTTTAGATAGAAGTTTAATATTGTGATGGAAGGGTGGTTCGTATTCATCATATGTGTGCGTGATGACGTAAGTGGGTGAGTCGGATTGGGATCAATTCTTGGGCATGAGCTCGGATGAGGTGCGGCTTGTTAGGCCCAATGCGGCTCACGTGCATTCTTCCTTATGTGATATGAGGGTGTTTAAATTCAGTTTTACTGTTTTATTAACACTCTTGTTTTAGATAGGGAATTCCTATGTTGTTAGAGCGCCTAGGCACACTCAAGGTGCATAGGCCGAGCCGGAGCCTGGGCGCTTAAAAAAGATGGGTTTTTTAAATTAGGCGCATGGTATAAAATACATATTTATGGGTTTTAGAGATGTTTTTGGCTTGTTTAGGTAGCCTAGGAAATTTTTAGTCTTGTTGAGGACTATTTTAGGTTGTTTTACGTGTTTCAGACGACTTTTAGCTTGAATTTGCAGCTCAGCGTCTAAAAATGCACCTCACCGGTTGCAGCCCACTTGCTGCACAACATGTGCTTTTGTGTTTTGACGACATAGCGTAATATATAATTCTATGAATTCAGCTCAGGGAAAAAAATCATGTAGCTTCTTAACCACCATGGCTTAAAATTTATGTACTAGTTCTCTTATGTCTCTGTTTTTTAGGATTTTGACTTTTGTGGAACTATATTCTTGAGTCTCTTTTTTTTTGTTAGGATTTCAACCTTTCGATAAATCTTCCATTTGATTGTTTGGTCTTTCGTTAAACAAATCTCTTTGCTTGATACTTATCGTGATCATGTATTCTTAGCATGATTGAATTCTTGGTTTTCTTCGTTCTTCCATTGGATCTCAATGGCATTGTGTATGTGTTCATTTTGGATTTTACCCATAATCCATTAGCTTCTTCGAAGTCTTTCCTTGATCATTTTTGGGTTGTCTTTTTATTGATTAGGTATCTAACGAAGCATCGTAGGTCCCTTCTAGTTGTTCTTTTCGTCATGAGTTTCAAGTAAGTTGTTATTGTGGGACAGTAATAATTTCACATAAGTTATGAAAATTAACAAAGACAATAAATGGGCGGAAAAAGGGTCGGTCCCGAAGCGCATAGCAATGTTCTTAAGTTTGTTTGTTTCTTTGATCCATGTATATTTTCTTTTGCCATTTCGTCTACTTGTGGACATCTTTCATGTAACATTTTACACCGCTCTAAAATAGTCGTCGTCACTACTCACAAGTACAGTTTCAATTTTTCTTCTCTTTTCCTGTTGTGTCTTCCTTTGTTAAAGTGGTACATGCTTCATGTGTAGGCGTTGACAAGACTAGATGAAGATCAAGAAGCAAAGATGGAATGACTTGGACATGTCTTATTTTGTGAAGCTTTCTATGAATAGGGAATGTTTAGATCCATCAATATTTATATTCCTTAATCAATAATGCAATATAAACTTTTGAAACAAGCCTCACAGTTATAGACGTGCTGATTTTTATGCTACGGGTCAGATGGATTTTTAGTTATCATTTTGATTTGAGCTTTACATTCTGTTCATACTTCATACTTGTAATAAGTTATTCACGATTTGAATCAATCACACTTCATTTGAATATTACCATTATGGATGACTAATTGATGATCGATTTATGAATTATATTCTTGTTTAATCAGCTTGCAATGATGATGTGTGATGAGTTCTGACAAGTTTGAAGCAAAAAATCTTCTAGAAACTTGACTGTCGGCTAGGGACCCGTATCTTTGTTCATGTTATTAAAGAGTTGCAGAAGCAGCCAGTGATCTTAGTTTAAGTGAACCATTTGTTAATGTAGACAGTAGTATTCTATTATGTGTCTTTGTGAAACACTTTATATTAATTCCTTTGTAGGTCAAATACTGAATGTATTATGTAGTTGGTTATATTGTGTGTTGTTCAATTTAAAGGCTGTTTTAAGTATTGATGAATGATATGATTAGACATGAAAATCGACACTAATATGCTGTATGTTGATCAGCTTGCAACAATGATGCATGATACCTGTTCGGTCCATGGAACTCAAGCAACTATGTCAGATGAAGTTGGTGTAATTTAAGGCCATGGTGGATGAATATTGGTGTAATTTGATCCGCAAAGTACACAGTTACATGCCAGTTTTATCTTTTGTTTTAGTGGCTTCTGGGCTGTTAAAGCTTTGACCATGGTTTGACTATTGATTCAAGTTGGTTTTTATTTTCTTTCTTTTGAATAAACTTGAGGTGAGTAGGGTGAGAAGGATACAAAAAACACAACATATCAAGAAATATGACACAATGATCCACAAAATATAACACAATGCTAAAGAAAAAAGACACAATGAATTGCAAAAATGACGATGAAAATAAGTAAAAGACATAGTGTTATATAAAAGATACAATGATATAACTTAAATTCTATAACTACAAGTTAAAGATCCAAAAAAGTGAACCTAAAAACTAAAATCGTAGGTTCAATAAGACGGTTTCAATGCCGCTTGAATGAGTTCAATCGGATTTCGTTTGATACCCTTCCTATTTCAGTGTGTATTTGATCCTAATCCTCATATCATATGTCAAATTTACTTTTTTAAGATTTCACAATCGCTTAAAAAGTAAAGTCTATTTAAACTATATGAACGCGGTAACATTTTTGTAATCACCATTAAAGCGCATTCGCCAGATATGTTGTATCTGTTGGTGAATGAATTGTTCTTAAAGATTTAGTCTATGCTTATATGTTTAAACTGACAGCAAAGCGTCATCAAAGTATTTTTTGAAAGCATTTTTTGAAAGCAGTTATGAAAAAAGATGAGGAAAACCTCAACCTCAAAGTGATGAAATTTATTAATAAGTTAAAAATAACCAACCGATAGAAGCATGTCCCAACTGCATAACCTCGCCGCTTTTGAGCAGTTATCTTTATATTCTTACCCAAATAACAAAACAAAAAATCTTGTTGTGGTCTAATTCCCCTTCCCACAACTCCAAATAGTACATGAATGGAAAATTAGTGTAAGAATAATGGAATCAAACTTTATATGCAATTTGCACCAACTTTAATACTCAAAGATGATCGATGATCGCTTTTGTAAATTCCGTGGTTGTTGATGTGCCACCTAGATCACCAGTCCGGTACTTACCTTCTGCAATCGTCTTCAAAACAGCATCTTGGATTTTATCAGCCTTTTCAGTCAGGTCCAAATGGTGAAGCATTGATACAGCACTTAGTAATAACGCGGTCGGGTTTGCCAAATTCTACATAAATAAAAAATAAAAATAAAATAAGGTGACGACTAAGACAAAATATTGGTTAATTCAAAACCATGTCATAACAAATTCAAGAAAAACATTTCTCAAACTAAACAAAAATATGGGTGCAAAGAAATGGTATAGACCAACACAACTATTAAACTGGTTAACTGTAAGAAAATGGAATGTAATTATACTTTTTACTGACACGGTATGCAACAATTTTGTATAGGTCAAGGACCAATGTTGTATATAACCAACTTTCCGCATGTTAGCGGCTTAGTCCCTTCACTCCTTTTATGCCATGGATAGAATGGTTAACGTTTATTTTACTTGATGAACAGGTGGTCATCATGACCTTTTCAACCAAAATAAATAAATAAATAAACAAAGAATAAACTACTGTTTTTTTTTACATTTTCCGATAAGCATATCAATCCCTTCAAGATTTTATTATTATTCATCAGATCGTCCGATAGACAGTAAGTGGCCTTTTTCCTACTATTTAATTAGCAAATTCAAATATAAACAACAAACAGATTACTGTGTATTACTGTTGGCAATGGTAATGGAGCTTCACTAAACATCAGCATGCATTGGTTATTACAGATTTACAGTTATAATCCTAGAAAGATTATATGCATGTGTGTGATATTAATGAAAGGTTCAAACGAGAACCACTTAGAAGACGAGAACCATCAGAATTCAGAACCACGAAATCGCATATTAATTCACATGTAATGAGTTCATTCATATGTGTAAAATCAGTCAAAGGTTCAAATGAGAACCACGTGCATTCACATATGAATGGACTTAATCACATGTAAGTTAACATGCAATTTTGTAATTCTCATGTTCTCCCCTTAAAAGTGGTTTAGTCACAAGAAAAAAAAAGGGACTGACCAGTGACCACACATATAAAAAGCTTAAATGACGAAATAATTGATGCTAACCTTTCCAGCAATATCAGGAGCTGAACCATGAACAGCCTCAGCAAGAGCAATACCACCCTCTCCAATGTTTAAGCTGGGGATGATGTCACGTATTTAAATTCCAAATTGAATAGAGAAATGTAAGAAAAAAAAGGAGCTTGATAAAAAAAGATAAAGCAGATACCTAGGTGTCAAGCCCAATCCTCCAATTAACCCAGCACAAAGATCACTGATGATGTCACCATAAAGATTGGGCATTACTAAAACATCAAATAGGGTTGGATTCTTCACAAGCTGCATATTAAAAAAGAACCTTATCAGTCTTCTTTCTTCTTTCAAGTTATATCTTATATGATCCCTTCTAGCTACAGAATGTTAATGAATGTTGTGACCCAGTTACTTATGAATGGGTAGATTCAGGTTAGAAGGGAACGGGCATAAATCCTCTACAAACTCCTGAATCATTTTAGTCAAAAAAAATCATATCATATCATTATTAGAATGATAAATAACGACAAACTAACTACAAGTGACGTGCACCAAAGAATTGCCCACTTTGATCTGTTACCCAACCCGCCATTTTGCCACCATTAAAGATAATAATTAAAGATAATAATGCTGCCAGATGCATTGTAATATAAGTTAAAACTATTTATCATTTTAAAATGCATATTGTTTAAAAGATAAGCTATAATATAGAAAGAACAGATCAGAGTTCCCACCATCATACAGCAATTGTCAATGACGACTTCCTCATACTTAATTTCAGGGTACTTCTCAGCAACTTCACGACAACACTACAGATGACAGAAAACAATCAGTATACCGCCGCATGGAATTAGCTTTTATAGTGAAGGGGAAACGACATAATAAAAATAGACCTTCAAAAAGAGACCATCCGTTTTCTGCATAATGTTAGCTTTGTGTACTGCAGATACCCTCTCCCTTCCATGGGTTTTAGCATAGTAAAAAGCATATTCAGCCACCCTCAAACTTGCCTGACGAGTGATGATTTTAAGACTTTCAACAACTCCCCGCACCACCTAATCTCAAAAGAAAATAATAAATATATAAATAAACTGTTAGGTTCTAAAATGGTAAAACAGGTTTGGCTTAAAAGGTCCAAGTTTAACTGGACCTGTTTCAGAAAAAAAACACAACCAAATCAACCTCATTCATAAGAAAACGGGTCAAACTTACCTGATGTTCAAGACCACTGTACTCTCCTTCAGTGTTTTCACGGATTGTAACAAGATTAACATCGTCATATCGAGTCTTGTAACCAGGTAAGCTGTAACATGGCCTAACATTTGCATACAGATTCAGTTCTTTCCTCAAAGTAAGGTTTAAGGAACGATGTCCTTTTCCAATTGGCGTAGCCATTGGGCCTTTTAAGCCCACCTTGTTTCTTCTTACTGACTCCAAACTTTCCCATGTGAGAAAACTTTGGGTCCTAGGATCAACCTCTGTCCCCACAAAATGTTCTTCCCATTCAATTGGAACCTCTGCAGCATTAAACACCTATAAAACGTAGAAACATGACCAGACAGTTACATTCTAGAATAGCTTTACACCTCTCCATGATCTTTCTAGTCTAAAAAAACAATATTTCTTTTTTATGCAAAGAAAAAAATATATAGAAGATGCAAAATCAATACTAGTAAAAGAATATGAGTATAAAAACTTATAGAATAATCAATATCCCTGGTACTCTCTAACTACCTCCAGGTTCACACACATGACCAAGTATAAACCATAAAAACACAAAACATAAATTCATTTTTAGCAACTTGAGAAATTAATATAACCTAGCAGCACCATTATTCATTCAAAAATCACCTCTAGGCCTAACCTCCAAAGTAGGGATGGCAAAACAGGTCTTATCGTGTTTCACATGTCAAAGACGACGCAATCAACACAAATATTAATTAAACATGAATACGACTAGTTTAACTACTTTATACCTCATGTCAATAACACACAGTTGTATGTTTTATGTACCGATAGTGAGAAATTACAAGATCCTAACCTCCTAATGGCTAATTATACTTATTTTTAAAAAAGGTATAAAATTCCATAGTGTAGTTTTTTTATTAAACATGTCTTAAACAGCCAGAGTCCAAATCACATAACATCAAATCAAATTACACAACATATAATGACGACAAAAATCTCATACCACAAGCATAATAATATAAACATACAAAACACAATAAAAGAGATGAATCGCATAACCGTGTTAGACCTGTTTGACGGATTCAGCGATCTCGGGACCGATACCGTCGCCGGGGAAGAGAGTGGCGGTGATCCGATCGGAAGAGTAGTTCCGATCGAAAGATGAGAAAAGTCCGGCGACGCTAGGGCTTCTGGTGGTAGTGGTGGTACGGAGGATGCGTTTAGCGATGTGCAGAGCCATCGGAATAAGTGGCCGGAGAGATGATTATCGGAGATGACGGAATTAGGGTTACAGAGATAAAGAAGAAAGAAGAGGAGGAATATTATTATTGTTATTATTATTGCATTATTGGAGGAAAGAAGGTTTATTTATATTTAATTTAATAAAATTGGGGAGAAACAAATTATTGGTCAACTATAGCCCAATGTGATTATTATTCTTTCAATCCTCCAAGGGCTAAAGATATTACATAGAAATATAGAAAGATATAATAACTAGTGGGATTTACACAAGATGCGGTAGTAATTCGGTTTTGATTCATTATGGTATTAGCATTTGCTATAGTTTATGATATTAAATTTGAATATAATTTTGTTTTCAATAAACGTCATATCAGAATGCAATTGTGTATTTGATTTTTTTCAAAGGTTAACGAACACAAGTTATAAGGGAAAAATCAATTAAATATGTGAATGTGCATATTATCTATAGTGCAAGGGGTGAAACGGAAACTTTGAAAAAGTTCATTGTTTATCCCAATCTACAAGGTGGGAGTTCATTCATTCAGTATTGGTTCGGTTTGTTATGATAACAACACTTAGAGTAGGTTAGTACAACTCATTTGCCTTGAGTGATCTCACATATTTAAAATTACAAAAGTTAAATTAAGTTTTGTTAATTCTAGCCGTGTAACAGATGAGATTATAACCTAGTTTGTAATGTATAACTATTTTGTTTTAAAGTAAACTTGTATTGTAAATTTATAGAGAATAATTGATAGTACATGAGGGGAAGAGGGGTGCTACTAGATTTTTTTTTCCTTTCACTAATTTTAACCAATCATGCTTTGCCACATCACTTCACTGATTTACTTCACTGAAACACCTTTTTGTAGGCAGCACTCCACTGATTCTTTTATTTTTTTTATAATTTCATTAAACCTTTTATTATTATTATTATTTCACACGGTTTAAAATTAAATACGAAAACTATTTCAACCGTCCCCAACCTCACGGTCAGAATTTAGTATGGAAACCGTTCAATCGAATTGAATGACATTGATACCATTCCACCAAACCGTTCGAAATTTTATATATAAACTTAGCACACGGTGGGGTTAAAACACACTTTTACCACCGTTTATACAAAGAAACACACACGAAGATGACTCGTTGGACCACCGAAGAAGAGACTGCATTGGTGATATGCTACCAAGACGCCTCGAACGACCCGACACTTCAACAACGGCAACGTTTGAGGGCCTCGGGCTCGGGCTCCCACCCGGAGGGTTTTTGGGAACGTGTACTGGCTGATTTCAACCGCCACGTTGGCATCAACGACCGGACAACCGTCAGCCTGCAGCGGACGTGGACCGATCTCACCAATAAGTGTGATCGGTGGACCAACATGTACCACAACACGTTGAGGGAGGAGTCGGGCATTGACCCGGAGTTGGCTATCGAGCTCACGCATGTGGACTAGGCGGCTCAATATGACAGCAGCTTTGACCATGTCGAGGCATGGCAACTGTTGCGCCAACTCTAGGTTTATTTTATTTCTTTTTATGTATTTTTTTTAGTTTTTTTATGTTTAATATTTATGAATTTTAGTTTTTTATGTTTATTTATCTTTAATTAATGTTCCTATTAAGTAAACTTTAAACAAACCGTTCAAAAAAGGTAAAGATATTCATAAAACAAATGGTAAAAATAATTAAAAAAAATAAACCATACGGTTAAATACACAAAAAAATGTATATAAAAAATCAAAAACAAAAGAAAACAACGGTACCAGCCCGTTAGATAGAACCAGCAAAACGGTCCACGGGACCACTACCAGAATGTTACTCTGTTTTACACCAATTAATATAAACAATTCTTTTGGCCTATGTGTAAACCCGGGATTTACTACACGTTTATGTTAAAAGTTTTACTATCTTTTTAGTTTCTCTAATACATTGACGTTTACAACTACTTACATTATATCTTTTTATTTCTTTGTATCATTGATATTTATATAATTATCATATTTTAATATAATTAAAGCCTCTATGTAACCCTATAAAACATAAAATCAATATATAATACACGATACCCAGATTATCGTGTTATTATAGCTAAGTTTGTTTAAAATTCTAGTCACCGACAACAATCACTGCAACGACCTAGTTGTTGCTAGTGGTTGTGTCTCACTTAAAGTGGCACAACCTGCATTTCTAAACCTTGGCCGCCACCTAACGGGGACAATCTATTCTCATCAAGGTCTAATAGTAGTGTAGCAGAAACAATCTATGTATTTTACTATCTTTTAAACCAGTTTAATAAATATTTCATGACAATTAGTAGGGAACAAGTAACTAAATTCACACCATCTTTCAAAATATAAAGGAATGTATTTACAAAACTTTAGGTGACATTTTGTTGGATTCCTTGATCTAGCCAAGTTACCAAATTGTTAGTAAAAAATACACACCGAACTCTAAATCCCTTCATTTCTTTCTTTCCTTCCGTCCTTTCTTGTATGATACCGAAATTTTGAAATCAATATACAAAAGTTTAAATACATGAACACATTTTCATTACAAAAACAAATCTAAATAAAACTCATGAAAAAAAAAAGTAAAATAGTCACGTCGACGAGTGTATTCAATAATGAGTAAGTCTAAATAAACACAACTGACATAATATCCAAACATTGTCATGTATTATTCGGACCTTATGAGAAGACAAAAATTGTCATATCGTTGTATGAGGGCGAAACCACACAACCCGTATGATGTATTGACTGACACCCAGTAATTTAGGGAGAAACCACACAACCCATATGACAATTCTTGCTGTCATAGAGTCCGTATGACCATTTTCACTATGTTATACGACCCTTATGACAATTCTCGCTCTGTCATAAAATCAGTTTTTAGTGTTTGGAGTTGAATTTTGAAATGAATTTTTGGCATACCAAAACGCAATAATCTAAAAGCAGTTCCACCCATGCCTTTTCGAAACGCACAATCTGTTTTGAAAAATCAATCCCAAACACCCTCTTAGTAACTTCAAAGGTTCAAACGCCATTTGCTTTATAACTTGGATCTCAAACATTACAATCCTTTACATTTGAGCCCTTCTACTTTTACAAATCCATAACACACGATAGTAATCAAGGGAACCAAACAAATATGTGATACTAGAAATTATTAATTAAAACACCACCGAAATAATTTTAGTTTATATTTGTTTCTATGTAGAACAAACAAAAAAAAACCCAAACACACACAAAGATCATCTCATCTTGAGAGTAGACCATGTTGTCGCTAGCCTAGAAATATTTACACAACATAACGACATCGTTTCAGGTCTACCAAAAAAAAGATAAAAAAAAAGGCTTCATTATTCTACTTAAGAACATTTCTTGTTCTTCCAAGCCCAAACTACACCATCACCCTCGTCATCTTCGTCGTCGTCGTCATCGAACACAAAATTTAAAAGCCTGGAAGCTAAGAAAAGACTGAAAGATCAAGTTGTTTATAAATATCACATAACCCCCAAAAAAAGGTTGACTTAAATAGTGAACAAAGAAGCCCGAGAACTATGGGCTTCGGCTAAGCGCGTCTGGAGCCACGGCTAGCAACCTGCGTTTGTACCGTTTAAGAACAGACGCCAGGTTTTCTTTTCCTTTAGGGAATGCCACATCGCCGGCTGCAGTTCCTGGTCGACCTTTTCTACATGAGATGGCAGTCTCGACGTTTTTTACTATGTCCAACAGACTGACTGCTGTAGTGCATTTCCCTCTGCTTGGTTTCGCTTGAGGCGGAAAACTGGTCATGGATTTTGGCGGCGACAGTCTCTGTTGACATGTGTCTGGCACTTGAAGGCAGAAACATGGGCTTGTTGGCACTCGCGGTTTTGAAAATGCCGGTTCTATTATTCCCTACACAAGTGCAACAATAATTCAAATTCACTCTAACATGGGTCGGGTCGGGTTGGGTTGGGTTGGCCCTGAAACACTTTGGGCCACTTTAGCTAGTGTTGACCCGTTTACTTATAAATGGATCGAAAGAGCTACCTCTTCAAACACGAACAACAATGACAAAAGCGAAAAGTAATAATTACCTGAAGACGATTAAGAACGTAGGTGTACTTCCCCCAAAGCTCGGGCCTACTTTCCATAAGCGAAAGCTCGAGAATCCTATGCATACACCAAACACCGAAACTTTTTATCAACTCAATTCTCCAAACACAGTCCTCGCCGCAGTTAGGAACTGACGTCACAAGATACTTATTATACTCGGCTTCATCAACTTTTGTTCCACCACCACGAGTCACCCGGTTCACCTCAATTTCATACAGAAATCTTTCTCGAACGGCCACACGGTCCACAAGATCCTCGTCTAAGCCTCCATTTTGGTTAAACAGCCATTCGGACCCTTCAAGTTTTAAAAGTTTAGAAACACAAAGCCTAAAAGACTTTAAAAGATTTGCTTCAGAATCCACAGCAGGTGGAGTTGTTTCTCGAGTGCTTAAGTCAGGCCTCGGGTTAACCTTTTCGGCTACACCAAACTGTTCAGATGGTTGTTTGGCCCACATGGACCATGTGTCTGTCACTGACCCTGACCCTGACCCTAACCTTGGCCCATAACTTGATACAGGATGGTAAGCAGCTGCATCCCTGGATAAATTCGAATAAGACAAACCACCATAACTGGAAAGCGTCCCGGATCTGTATAACGGGCCTGAATAAACCGACTGCCCGAGAGTTCCATATCTCGAACCACCATCTCTTTCGGGTAAAATCTTGGATTCCCGATTTGGCAGGAGGCCCGAAATATCTGGCATGCTGTAGTACTTCTTCTCATGCACATTCTCAACCGAGCCCACGGGCTGAATATTTTGATAAGCTCGTTCGGGCTGCATTGAGCTGTTCCTGGACACAACTGGATCAGGAAAGCCCGGTGGCTTTGCGGGCCGCAGCCCATTTTGTTGGGTTTTTGTCACGGAAACTGGCGATTTGAAGTTTGATGAAACGAGTGGTGGTGATTTAGGAGATACCGGGTCGAGTTGATTTTGAAAGTAATCAGAGTTTCGTTTGGTTTGATTTATATACGACTTGATTTGATACCCGTGAACCGTAGCGGGCTGATCCATGTACGGACCAGAAGCATGCGGTAACCGCAAACTATGGTATCTTTTCTCAGCATCCATCACATTTAGTCCCGGGTTAGCTGTATATGCATCAAGCAACTGCTGATAGCTGGTCAACAAAGAAGTTGACCCGCGTTGCACCCCATACATTGGATCGATTTCAGGGCTAGTCATTTGTGTAGTAACCGGGCTAGTCATATTCGTAATAACCGGACTAGCCTTAAAATTTACTTTCGAATCAATCCCGAGCAACTTATCGAGTTTGTTAACTTTGGCATCTTGTGTCATTTCCCCATGTAAATCAAAAAGAAGTTTCCAAAAATCATCTAATGTTGTAGCCAACTGACGTCTGGCGGCCCGTCCTAACCCGGCCAGCTTTGAAAGACTCGCCGGCCCACTCATGGTGTCATCGCTTTTCCCACTAAGACTCCTGAATGAACCCGGCTTGTTATAGGTTGGAGACTGATTCGTTTCTGTTTCTGTTCCTGTTCCTGTTCCTGATACCGTTTTTGGTATATCTTCGGGTTCCCAGTCAGGCTCTTTAACCAACTGCAGGTTTCCATCTATTTTCAATGTCTTTTCAACCGAGTCATCAATTTCGTTTTTCAAAACTGGACTCGGGACGCTTTGGACTATTGTTGGTGCATCGTCCGGCTGCTGTA
The DNA here is from genome assembly GCA_030844895.1 of Ambrosia x helenae. NCBI lineage: Eukaryota > Viridiplantae > Streptophyta > Magnoliopsida > Asterales > Asteraceae > Ambrosia > Ambrosia x helenae. Next base: position 83,280 of record JAUTDX010000448.1, read on the forward strand.
ATGAAGAAGGCGTAATATAAGAAGAATTTTCTTCAATGGTAGTCAAACGAGGCCCGTTATCATAGTCTAAAATATCATCAGGCAAATTAAAATCACGAGCTGAGTCAACATCACGCTCGTGGGTAAAATTCGTTTCTTGAATTTCTTTCGGGCTTTCATGTTTTTCTTCAACAAATGATGGTTCGGGAACATCTTGAACGTTATCCCACGCCTGAACATCGGGTATGGAACTTGCAGATTTCAAAGGTGTGACAACAAGCCAAAGCATAAGTGAGACGGAAAAAACCGCAGTCGTGAGAATGGAAACATACGGGACCCACATCGTCCACCTCAGATTGCTAGCCCAGTCACTGTTTCCAAACACCAGCTCAACCACAAACACAATCACCAAGCCGAGTATCCCAATATAAGTGACCCAAAGTGCATACTCGACAAACTGTGTAATTTTGTTCACACCCATTATTGATCTTGACGAAGCAACACGAAAAAGTGGGACCACTGACGACGGGAGCAAAACCGCCACCATTACTTGAGTAAACAGCATAAGTTGATATGCACCTTCAGCACCCAAATGCCATGTGGATAGAAGTGCTGGGATTAAGGCAATGAATCTGATTGTTGAGTGATGACACCAGCCGGGAATACCGTCGATTTTGAAAAAATTAAGGAGGACCGATTGGCCGCTGAATTTCCACGTCAGCGCTGCTGTATGATATGAAAGAACCAGAACTATAACTAAAGCGAAAGGTGCCATAAAGCTCCTAAATACCTGTAAAAGATTTTTAACAACCAAATTATTCAAAAGTATGATCATAGTTAATAATTAACATACAAGAAATTCAGATAAAATTAAATAACTTTGTTTTTAGCAGCGTAACCTGGTCCATTAGAGACAATGCATCCTGAAAAGTAAGTAAATCGAGGCCCGTGCTATAGAACACATTTGCTGCAGAGTTCATGAGAAAGCAATTGATGACGAAAATGCCACTGAAAACACCAGAAATGGCGAAAAGATGGTCATGGCATAACGCTCCCTTTGAAATTTGTGTCGGTCCCTGATCTTGCTGCAAATATATGAACAATCAGAAACATAATGGAAAATAAAAGAAAAATCCCTTTTATTCAACAAACTCAGAAATCGTAACGTTTTGGGCCCACGTGATTCTTTTATTTTGTCGATTTAAGGTGTGGTTACTAATCAAACGCTTCTATCAAGTTATGTGCGCGATAAAGCAATACAAAATGCGAGATTTATTGATGAATTATATATACATATACATATAACCATCCTTGTATCCTTCCAACCCATATCCAACCTGACCCGTATCGTTTTTAAACATTATCAAATTCAAAACTGAGGAAAAGACTCAGCCTTTAAAGAATGAACCACATTCAAGTAGAACAATATACCTGTACCATAGACGAATGCAAATAAAGATTGTGAGGCATGATACTTGCACCAAGAAGACCCATTATCGCAAAAGCACTCTCCCCGCTTAAATTTGTAAGCATCCCGCCCATTGACAGTGACGTGTCACGTTGACTTGTAACCACCCCAAAGAAATAAGACAATATAGCAACGGCCGCTAACCACATACATATGAACTTTGCTTTCCCATTCTCCTACACAATAAAGCATGTTACTATATAACTCAAAACGATGGAAAAATAAACGACTGAGGTCAAGATAGAAGATTGAGCTTACCAAGTAACTAGAAATAACCGGAAATAAAAAAGCATCAAGAGAAGTCAAAAGGACACAAGTGAAGAGACTGATGCCAAATGTAAGATTAAGCGCATGTGCAGTGCCCAAAATCTTGCAAAATAGGAGAGTTTTTGCATTAGTATGGTCAATGATGATTGTAATATGTTAAATAACATGTGTATGTAACAAGGCTAAGGTTTACCATTGTAAGGTCCAAAGCGATCATCGATAGTTCTGCTTGAATTCCCAAGAATACACATGTGACTGTATCATACTCTGTACTACAAATCTACATAAACATATAGAAATAAAACATGATTTGGTTAACAAGGAAAGCGAAAAGGTTACACAAAGAAAAAGAGACAACTAATTTGACAAACTTTTTATGACAATCATAAGCACCAAAAAATGTACCTGCGCAAGGTCCTTCCCAGTAACGACAGCAATAGAAGCCGAAAGGTAGTGACAGAGAACAGCAGCCAAACTAAAAACAAACATAAGTACAACAAGATCATACCCAAAACGAGCCCCACCCTCGATTGCTGCAACCCATTTTCCTGGATCAACATATGTAATTGCAACAAAAAGAACCGGTAAAACAGCTGGAAGCAGCCTGTGTGTCATATATGGCTGGGATTTTGTGATCATATTGTCTGTCTCCATTCGTTGAATAACTGTAACAACGCTAATTAGAGAAATAAAGTTGCAGTCATGCAATTAATCAACGGTTTTGTTAATCCTAAAAGCTTATCTAGCAGCTGAAATTTGTTCTAAAAGGTTCAATCACATGATAATTGTTGGCATAGCAAGACTTTGACACTCGTTGTGGTCACAATCATAACCACCTTCATGTCAACTTAGGAAAATAAATATCCGAATTTGACATGAACATGTCGTCCTCGTCGTGAATCCAAACGGGTCAAATGTAACCAAATCCTGTTTCCACAAAAAAAAAAAAAAAAAAAAAAAAACATTAAAACAAATGTGAAGTCATTAACATAGAATCCAATCAACATCATACAGATATAAATTCATGCTCATCAAGAGTTGACTATTACATTCATTATATGATTATTAATAATACAACAAATCAGTGATAAAAAGTCAAAGCCATAACCTTAGCTTGTAAATTCATTTCAAAATCCCAAAAAAGAATAAGATTTAGTTTAATATAATATTCTCAAACTACCATTATTTCCTAAAAAATTTAGGGTTAATATGTACAAGTTTGACCAACTATTTGACTTTCAGATTCCAACATTTGGGAAGGATGAAACATAGTTGAAATAATAAATCAATCAAATTCAGCTCAACATACTCAAAAGTCAAAACATTAACCAATACACATGTATTTAGTAAATTAGTGTTTGTGATCCAGAAAAGGGTGGCGGCGTAGCTTGTTGCCGATATGCTATTTTAATGTAATTTGCCCAAAATAAAAAAAAATGCTTGATTGAAAAGAAAATAAATACAAATAAATATAAGTTTCAAACAGCAGATCCATACAAGTTAACAAGCAGAGATTCAAAATCAAGAAAGAAAGTCAAAACCCTAGAAAGCTAAAGCATTAAGAGTCAACTACTGGGATCTAACAAGATTTGTTTATTATTTAAATCTTTCTTACAAACCCAGAAAGATAAGAGAAAACCCATGTAAGAAATTAAGAAAAAAGTCAAACTTTAACAATAAATAGCATTAGTTAATAGTTAAATCAAGTAAAGGTTGTACCTTTATTGCAAGATTGGTGTTCTTGGGGTGTTTGGTTTATGGGTTGTGATTGAAAGGTAATAAAGATTAAGAATAATAAGTGATCTGTAGAGAGGTAGATCTGATGGGGTCTAATGAAGACTGTAGGAGTGAGAGGACGATCTTTTCAAGATAGAGAGAGACAGAGAGAGAGTGAATATTAATGGTAATAATTATAGCAGAGGGGCTCACAGCTATAGTATAGTCTATAAATATGTTGTAGTCAGACAAGTCCAATTGAAAGCCAGTAAATTGTGAAAGGAAACTGTAAAATGGAATGTTGTTTTCACACTTTCATGGAAAGAGGTGAAAAGTATTACCTCAATTTTATAAAAATAGGGTTTTACAATTAGTTTGAATAAATAAAGGGTGTTTTTTTTAAACGTCCAACTAAATATTATTTGAACTATCAGTGGGTTAATACTAAATAAATGGCAGTCCAAGTTCACCAAGCCATCAATTTGGGGAAAAACGTGCTGCCCGAAAGTCCACTGTAGTAAAACCCCTCTATATCGAATTCGAACTTGAGACCAAATGGCCTCAAGCTCTTATCTTCATTTCCCCATACCACTCCACCAAATGGTGGGTGGGTAAATAAAGGGTGTTTTTAAACGTATTCCGTATATATACCCTTTACATGAGAGAGAGGATACGTTTAGTAACACCCTTTAATAGATTGTGGTTTTTTAAAAAATTGTGCTAATAAAAACATATCTACAAGAACACGGAAACATATTAACACGTATATAAGGACACGTGTGGACATTTTGTGTTTTGTTATAAGTGATAACGTAGAATCCACGTCACTACAACGTGAGCATAACGCACATGAGCACTTATACTTTTCTTAGTAATTGGTAACTAGAGTATTACAATCATAAATTCATTATATTTCCTCCCTTTCCATCAATCTCTTCGTTAATGGGGGCTGCTAAACGTACTCCCATCTCATTAATTTTTACTGAACATACCTTATTCCTTAAGTTTCACATCAATACAATTCAAACCTTTTATTTTATATTGTCAATCAATAATAAATAGCTATATATAAAAGAATAGCACTATGATGACATGACATTCAATGGGACAACCCCCCCCCCCCCTTGAATGTGTTATGTGACATCATGTGGTGCCAAATTTCAAGAAATCTATTTAAAAGGGTAATTTTAAAATGTAATATCTTATAAAAAAATTATTTAAAATTATAAATAAAGAGGTGTATTTCCCAAATATAAATAAAATATTCCAGTCCAAAAATTAAATGTATTCTGTTTTTTTTTTTAATTTGGTAAAAGAAAATATAAGTATCTTAAAATTTAAATAAGAAGATTTGTCTTCCAATTTAAATGCATATGATTATATTTCAATATCAGTATAAATAGATATTTAACATAATTATAAACTCCATTCACAAATCAAAAACTTCAGTAACCTTCTCAATCTAAAAAAGAGGTAAAGTTACACTTAATTCTTTTAGTTTGTTTATTGTTCATTATTCAATATGTTTATATGAAAGCTTAAAGAAGTTATTTGCATGTGAATTGTTTATAATATGATGCAAAAAGCCACAATTTTAATGCTTTTCTGCTGTCGTCGTGTCTGAAATCAATTATGTTGTGATTTTTTATTTTAATCAATGACAAAAGATGAGTTTTTCTATGAAGTGGTTTATAAAAGTGTAGTTATTTACATGTGAATTGTTTATCATTGGATGAGCAATAAGTCTCAATTTTTAAATTAAGATTTTCAAAATTTATAATTTATAATTTATAAAGATGAATAATAATTATTTTTTATACTATTGCTTCTTACACAAAACTTGATGAACCTAAACCATTGGGATTAATACATTATTTATTTGACATCAGTAATTACATCCACCTAGAAGTTGAACACAAACAATTGACATCACCTGTAGATATACACAAGTGCGTGCAAGTTTTCAATATACACTTTTATGTGGTTCAAACTTTATTTTCTAGAAATCACATATAGCAAAAGCCAAAAACTAATGCATTATATTTGCAGTTGTATTTATTATTTCAATTGATGTTACTAACTGTTCAAACAAAAAACATTGAAATAAGATTTTAAAATATTTTATAAAGTGTACATATGTTGTGTTGGCAAGATATTCATTATTATAATCATAATTATTTATAATTTGTATTCTTCAATTTGTTTTTTATATTGTACAACTCTATTCTTATCATTATTATATTACAATCATATGTTAAAAAAAAATTATAAAACTACTAACATACAACAAAATTTAATTTAACCAAGTTATATAGCAACCATTGCAACAATCAACTTACAAGTATATCAAATATTATATATAAAAAAACTCTCAACCCTGGGACACTCCCGGGTAATATGCTAGTTTTTAATATTTTGTTATCAACTTGAAAAAAAAAAGTTTTTTATGCTTTATTGATATATTTTAACGTTTTTCAAAAATTATTTTATTGTTTTAAAATCTTTTCTTTTAATTTTCCTAAGTAAGATTCTTTTTCTTATTTTGATATTTTTTTAACTTTTTTTAAAACAACTTCATTGTTTTAAAACTTTTCCTTTTAATTTTCTTAAGTGCGTTTTTTCTCTTATTCTTAACAAGGAAAACACTTTTTTCTAAACATTGATTTAAATGACGTTATAAAGCTTTTGCAAATGATTTTTGGTAAAAATTTTTAACATTTTTTTTAAAAGAATCTTTTCTTTTGCAAATAAAGGGTGTTTTAAACGTATTCTGTATATATACCCTTTACATGAGAAAGGGGATACGTTTAATATCACCCTTTAATAGATTGTGGTTTTTTTTTTAAATTGTGCTAATAAAAACATATCTTCAAAAACACGGAAACATGTTAACACGTATATAAGGACACGTGTGGACATTTTACGTTCTGTTATAAATGACAACGTAGAATCTACGTCACTACAACATGAGCATAACGCACATGAGCACTTATACTTTTCATATTAATTGGTAACTATAATATTACAATTGTAAATTCATTATTTCCTCCCTTTTCATCAATCTCTTCGTTAAGAGTTAGAATAAGTGAACTAATAAAAGTAAGACCGGTGGGTGTGGTGCCGCTCCGGCAAAGAAGACGGGCCGCCACCTGTTTTTTTTTAATTAATCTCGATTCCCAAGAATTTTGGCCCGGCTTAAACGGCAACCAAATGCCTTCCATGCCGCCCCACCACCTATGCCGCCCCGGGGGGGTGGTGTAGGGAGACCCGGCAAGTGGATGCCACCCCTATGCCGTCCCCCATACCCATTAGTCTAATCTAACAATTGAGATGTTGATGGTTTAGATATTTAATATGACTGGGTGTAATCATGGTTTTACGTGTACATATAACCAAACTATCATCAAATCTACATTTACATTCCTTGTTATAAAGCTACACTTTTTTAAAATAATAGGTCTATGCTCTCTTCTTGTATATTATTAATTAACAAGTTCATTGTTTTTATTCACCCAAAACTAGATTAGACTTGTTAACTAGAAAAACTTCAGTGTTGTCACTGTTAAAATTGATGGAAGATGGTAGTTTTTTTTTTCTTTTGACATCAAACTAACGTTCTCTTAAATACTCATATATTTACACTTTGTAGGAATCGAACCCTCCACTTCTTTGATCGATAGGCGTTAGTTAACGAACTTCCTAGAATCAAATTTTCAAATAATAAATATTTGTCATCGAAATTGATCAGTTATATAAAATCCAATTTCCTGATAGATGAATAAAACCATGAGCTGTCTCTTGAGTAACACTTGAATAAAACCATGAGCTATCTCTTCTCTTCATCATTTTATCTTGATTTTGTGGTCCTTACGTATAACATCATTATCAAATTTCTCTCTTTAATGGACATTAATTTCTACTTGATAAAAAAACATTGAGCTGGCTATGATTTGTAATGGAAAAATATCGCAATTCTTCTAAATGACATTATACTACATTAGAGTATGATGGGGTGGTCTTTCTACTTTAATTTTTAAGAGTTTAATATGTTGAAATTGTCTTTTATGAATTTGATTACACTATGTTAGATTAAATGAATTGTTGTGTATTATAACACATTGATAAAACACAACACGATTTGTATGAATCATCAGCTTTATAAAACACAATGGTAAAACACAACATAATTGGTATGAACCATCAGCTTTATAAAACATAAAGAAAAAAATACAGTTTGAAAAATATAATACTGGGTTAAAACACAATGAACCGAAACATACCCACTTCATTGTTTTTGCTTTTTATATATTGATATGGTACTCGTCTTAAAGAGTAAAAAACACTCATTTTTATAGTGTAATTTTTATTTTTTAAAAACGGGGGTAATAGATAGAGAGAAATTACCTACTTGAATGGACAATAATGCCCCCACCTTAAAATCAGACGCCACTTGTTTTGAAGATTTCCACAATCTAATATTAGCCCTCTATTATTTAATCTAGTGGCTAAGATCTCTTATTATGAAAAATATAGAGAGAAACTACCTACTTGAATGGACAATAATGCCCCCACCTTAAAATCAGACGCCACTTGTTTTGAAGATTTTCACCATCTAGTATTAGCCCTCTGTTATTTAATATAGTGGCTAAAATCTCTTATTATGGAAAATCTACTTCCTATTAGCATTCACAATAAGTTCTCATCCTCAATCTACTCACAACCGCATATTACACTAGAAATCATTAAAGTTTGTCTCTCCTCTACTCACAACTAATTTTAACAAATATTAAAAAATAAATGTAGGAAAATTGTGTTCCTCAAAATATTCCCAAAATCCCCCGATATAAACAATAGGTTTCACATTTTCTTCACTCAGACAGTCACACCCTATAAAAATATAGGGTTTTCTTTTACAAAATTACAAGAGACCAAATACGAGTGTTGTTATACATTGACCCTATAATAAAATATCTATATTTTGTATTTACATACATTTTTTCTTCAGGATATATGAATGAAATGATTCCAATCCGTACTTTTTTTGGAGGGCAAAACCAATAAAATAAGCCATACCGCCTAAAGTCAAACATCAAAATAACAAAATAAGTACATTTACTTTTAGTTTATTTTTTATTAAATTTATTGTTCATACGCTTTTGTAGTGTCATTACGGTGATATTTGTTTTTTCTGAGGCAAAAGGTCTGCAGTCTGCGGACCACATCTGCAGACATCTGCAGGAGAAAAGATGAACCAAAGGTCTGCAGTCTGCAGTCTGCAAGAGGAAGATTGTTTGTTTTTTAACGTCTGCATTACCCAAAACCATAACCATAATCCACCACAAATATATCAAATCTGTTACTTCAATATTTTGTATTTTAATTTGACAAAATTACTATATATACTAATTCTTAACGGTCGTCGCAACAGCCGACATGGCCGCTTCCGATTTTCCACCACAAAGCTTTTGTTTTTCGCTTTCGCCACAGCTATGGTCGGTATATGCAAATTACAACTTTACCCTTCTACCTTCAACACTTTTTCAGTCTGCTCCAACTCCGCCGCTTTCGGCTGCTCCGTCACCACCGTCACATCTTCTGTGCCTTGCATTGCAACTGCGCCGTTAACTGATATCGAGTACACCAACGATTGATTCCGTTTTAAACCCACTACCACTATCTTCTCTTGCGATGTCATGTAGTGAATGGTTACGATGATGATGGTGGTGGTTATTACCGGGGCTGGTGACCTCCACCGGCCACGAGGGTCGATGATGTTAACAGCCATCGTCAGCCTTCACAATCCTGTTGACTTTAAAACCGAAACGGAGACCTATGGCCAACCGAACTACGAGGACTGCTGTTTTGGCCTGCGGTGAGGCGGCTTAGGTGAGGTGTTATGGTTGTCACAATGGTCGTATGTGGTGCTTTTTCAGGTGGCGTCTTGGTGATGCTGGTAGCATTTAAGTGGAAAGAGATACTGTGTACAGAAAATCAAAAGATTGTTGATGTAGAGAGACTGAGGGAAACTGAACAAACTCAAAAGAGAATGAGTTTTTAAATTACATAAAAGGACAATACCATACTTGGTTCCCTTTTTCCTGTGGGTTGGAAATTTACTCTTTATATTATAGTACTTTTTAATTACATAAAACTCTCTCAAAGACTCCACCAAATACGTTTTTATATGTAATGCTTTTTAAAAACATATACTATTAAAGTGTGCTTTGTTTAGAGGATGGTGCCATGGGGCACTTTGCAACTTGGAAGAGTGTCATGTGTTTCATGTGGTGACCCTATGTCGTGTTTAGATTCATAGTGAAGCACAATATTATTAGATATTGATAAGTGAATATTGTATAGCAAAAGACGGATTGGAGTGATTTGCGTCTACATCCATCTGAAACAAATGAAATACGCGTATCAATTTGCGTTACGTGTGAAACGTAGTCGCATCCATATGTCTTTCGTATATCCCCGTGCGTAGCACGGGGTAATCTACTAGTTAATACTAATAACAAAATCTAAACATATGAACACCACAACCAATAAAGCATTGAACTGACAATATCGAAATTTTATACTAATAACAAACTGAAGATATAGAAGTTTTTTCTTGTATTTGTAAACGAAGCTATACGCTTGTTCTTCATTTCTTCTTCAAACCTTATTCATTTTGATCCATTCGCATTGTCGTTGTGGGACAACTATTTTTGCGATGAATTATCAAATGAGTCATGCATTCCTAATTCTTATAAGCCATGCATTTCTAATTCTTACGAAAGAAGGGTGAATGATTGTTACGAGGAAGAGGTTGTTTGGCAAAAAAAAGGGTAATTCCAGAACTTGACGATCATGCCCTTGACAGTGAACCTTCGTACGCACAACATGGGTATCCGGGTTACAAATACATAATATGTACAACAATCCACACGGGTCATTATGACCCGATGATAAAAAAATAACGACAAGGATGTGAAGGTATGGCTCGAATGCAACCGTAGCAGTGAGCACAATAGTATAGCCACGCTGAGGAAAATTGACAGCCAAAAAATTGGTTGCCCATTTAAACCGATAATGTTGTATGACGGGACGTGTGAAGCTTGAAGGTTAGAGGTGAAGAACCTGATGAATATCTAGAGGGTCATGTGTATGCGAGAAGACTTTCTTCCAATAAATTGAAATTGGTGGATGAGTTGCTAGCACAAGACATGGATGCACGTATAATTTGGTAAACTGCAAGGAGACATAACCCCGAATGCAAGTGTGTTTTGAAAGACATACACAATGCTATTCAGAAGATTAGTGCGAAAAAGAAACACTACGGTGAATCACCCACGCACAAACTGGAAAGCCTACTTGTTTAAGGAAATTAAACGTGTTACACTCGGGGATCTTACCACAAATGCGGTGCCTGCACAAAGTTATTTATATACTATTTTATCAATTCAGTACCATCGCAATGTCTATTGTCCCTTCATGTTAAGCCGACCCACCTTGACCATTTACTTTAACAGATTATTTGGTCTAAGTTGATTCGATCTAAATAGCAAAACCCGCAGCGAAGTGCGGGTTACATTTACTACTTATAATTAACTTATTAAAGATCATTCGATAGAAACTATCTATTTATCTTTAAACCAATTATTAAAAACAAGATCAAAGTTAACTTCAAACTATTAATACATACAATTAGTTATTAAACGCTACCATAACCACATATTATGTGAGAACTGTCAAATATGTAATCGTCGTTATCTTACCATGATAAGTTAAAAGAAAATGATATGAGAATTGAGAAGTGCCAATATTAAAACAAGACCAAAGTTATCTATGTGTTATGAACATTGAATACTATTGCTCCAAGCCCAGTTGATATCTATTACACCACATGGGCCCAACTAAGCAGTCCAGTTGAAGAGTTAATAAGGGCCCAAACAAGTTAAATCTAAGCAGGATAGGAGGTTAGGATATGATTTGCCAATTTGGCATATGTAACTATGAGAAGTGCCAACAATTATTCATAAACCAATATTTAAAAACAAGATCAAAGTTAAATATAAACTGTTAATACATATAACTAGTTGTTAAACACCACCATAATTATAAATCATGAGACAACTGCCAATATATGTATCATTATTCACCATAAGAACTACCAATATTTTATTTTCATCGTAGCGAGTTTCATATACATTTATAATATGAATAGATATAATTTTAGGTCATTTACATATTTCCCATTATTAAAATCATTTATTTTACATATTTTTCCAGCCTAAAAAGACAATTATATATTTGACACTCCTAAAACATACATATGTAGAAAGTCAATTATATATTTCCTTTTTTCCAAAGGGAAATACGTAATTTATTTTAAAGATTGAGTAAATATGTAATTTGTTGTCTTAACAAAAGCATATATGTACCTAACATATACCAATCCAAGCACAGTCATATAACAATAATATAGTTTAGTGTTAATTCTATAATCTTAAACAATACACAAATAAATGAAATTTCTAGACTAGATCTCATAATTCTCACATTGTTTATGACTCAGTGTTGAATCCTGTTTGCGCATACATACGTTCATATTTAAGTTTCATTCCATAACACTAAATTATTATTTATAAGCAATAAAAAAGAACAATGACCTTTACTTTATTCCATTGTTTTGAAACCCGGACCAGCCGGTTGGACTGGGGTTGAACCGGTCTGGGTCAAGGTGTTGAACCGGGTGCATCGGACCGGGGGTTGGACTGGTGAACTAGTAATCGGACCGGTTGAACCGGGTTTTAAAGGGGTTGAACCGGATTATATATATATTTTTAAATTTTACCATATTAATTTTACGACACCATCCGGTTCTTAAATCCAGTCCAACCGGTCAGACCAGTGAACCAGTAAAAAAACAAGTTCAACGTCCGGTCCGGTTCTGAAAACATTGCTTTATTCCTTACCAAAGTTTAAAAAAAAAAAAAATTTCCAAAAACACCCTTATCTTGTTTGCAACACTTTGAAGAGTGTGTTTGGGATTGAGTTTGGGAATGCAAAAGTGCTTTTGGTCAAAGTGCTTATTTGCTTATGACTTTTTGAAAAGGAGTTTTAAAAAAAGTGTTTGGATTAGCTTTTGAGATGAGAAACGTCAAAAAGTCAATAAATTGTTATTTTTTAAGTGTTTTACTTAACTTATTACGAATATTGGTTGTATGAGTCGTAAATTTGTAATTTTTTTTTTCAAAAGTCAAAAGCCAAAAGCTAAAACAGAAAGTGCTTTTGGGTTACACAAACAGCTTATTGACTTATTGGCTTTTTCAAAAAGCCAATAAGTGGCTTTTTCAAAAAGCCAATAAGTCAATAAGCAATTTTAAAACTCAATCCCAAACACCCTCTAAGTTCCTAAAACCCCATAAACCCATGGCTGCTTCTTCTTCTTCCTTTCACTTCCTTCAACTACCTTCATCTAAAACCCCATCATCATCTTTCATCACTCAAACTCTGTTACCATCTTCTTCTCTACACACCCACCAAACCTCTCTCTCCATACCCACATCCATTAACCTCACACCCTCTTCTCAATTCTTCACAAAAGTTGCTGCTGTTTCACATAATCTTGAGCTAAAACATGAAGAATTGGAGGTGGGTTTCTCTCCTCAGCTCAAACTTTTTGTGGGTAATTTACCCTTTCACGTTAATAACACTTCTCTTGCTCTCTTGTTTCAACAATCTGGACATGTTCAGGCTGCTGAGGTACAATCTTTATTGGTTTAAAACTGTAAAAGATTGAATCTTTTTGTGTTCTGTAGGTTTAATTTACTTTCTTTCAACTACTTTTAGTTTCTTTTATTATAGAAGAATGTTATATCAACTACATTTGGTTTCCTACTAAAGCGGGTCGTGCATAGTAATTTCTCGACACATAGCGTTGTCTTTTAGTAGGATAGTTTTTGCTATTTAAAAGGGGTTGCTGCCTAGCTTGTTGCCCGTTTCCTGACACTTGTTTATAATTGGTTGTTTTGCCATGATTTAATATACCATATGCCCATTGGCGAAGGTTAGTGAGGGCCAGGGGTGCCTCGGCCCCCTTCGTTTTTTGACACAGTGGTGGAAGTTTGCGATTTTCATAGGTAATTTTTATATGAATTGAGTCCAGCCCCCACCGGTTTGATCTTCCGGCCCCTAACGATACGAACAAACTGAGTCCGGCCCCCGCCGATTTGATCTTCAAGCTTCGCCACTGCATACGCCTAAATAAGTTTTCATAAAAAATTCTTGAGGTCTAGTTTACTGTTTTTCAACCTGTTTTTATTGTAGTAGAGTGTAATTTTTGTGTGTTTTTACGCTTAATTAACTGTTTTTCAGCTATGTTTAGCCAGTGGCGGACCTACATACATCCCGGGGGGGAGGTGTTAAAATAAATTTCTTAGTGTATTTTGTAGTCAAAAAACCCGATCGCACCCCTTAAAAGTTCGGTTAAACTCCTCGATCGCCCTCCAAGAAAATAATTGCTGGTTCCGCCACCGTGTTTACCTTGTTTTATTGTACAAGAATGTAAGTTTGTGTGTTTTTTAGGTCTAATTTACAGTTTTCAACTACTTTTAGTTTTATTGTAGAAGAATGCTATTTTTTGTGTGTTTTATGAAATGGTTACAGATTATGTTTTGGGTAAGGTTGAAAGCAATACTTTTAAAATATAATCAGGGTAGGCGATTTGTTTGTTAGAAGACATGTCTGCTTATGTTATATCTGTTAGTTTATTGTTTTCGGTCTGTTAATAATTTTGAGTACGTTACGTGCCTAAGGGTGGGTTGAAATGATTTCTTGCAGGTTGTGTATGACAAACTGAATAGAAGAAGCAGAGGTTTTGCTTTCGTAAAGATGTCATCGGTCCAAGAAGCCGAAGCAGCTGCAAAGAAGTTTGATGGCTATGTAAGTTGTTTGATGGAATATGACTACTTTAATAACACCGAACGCAGAAAAATGTAGCATACCAACACATTGTTATAGTTTGCTTGCCACACAAGTTACAGCTAGACTGTTAACAAGGATTTTGATAGATCCCTAGCATTTTTTAATCTATAGTTTAGTTAGGAGTTGCCTAAAGTGTAAAACAACCCCCTAGGGATTCATTTTCGTAGCTGAGAGGTTTACCGTGCCATCACAAATGACACAAGAGTGACTCACAAAACATGTCACAATGTCAATAGTTAATTAGTTATATAGGTGACATAGTTGTTGAAGGCACATGGCACACTCAAGGCACAAAGGGTGAGCCTTCGGCCTCGGTGCAAGGCGCTTTACTCGATTCTTGTTTCATTTCAAAAACATTAATGTGTCAGATTCTTTTGAAATCCTAGGAGCTTGATGGGAGACAACTAAAGGTCACTTATGGGCCACCTCCAAGAAAGAAACCATTTGTTAAAAAACCAAAAGATCTAGAAGTAAGCGAGAATAATAATGTCGTTTTTGTCGGAAACCTTTCATGGAATGTTGGCAATGAAACCCTTGAAACTTTATTTTGGGAGCATGGAAATGTTATGCAAGCAAAAGTATTTTATGATAAAGATAGCGGTAGATCAAGGGGTTTTGGTTTTGTGACGTACAGTTGTGCAGCTGAGGTTTACAGCGCGGTTAAATCACTTGATGGTGTTGTAAGTAGACCCCATAACTCGTTTTATTAACATTTTGTTGCTTTCGCTGGCCTCCTAAACCATTATATTGCTTCTGGTGTAGGATCTTGATGGCAGAAACATTCAAGTTAGTGTTGCTGTGCCTCCACAGAGACGTCACCTTTAAAGATCTTGTGTGTAAAGGTGCAGTTTCAATCATAGTTGTCAAAAGCGCGCCTAGGCGCACCAAGTGCGCTGTGCCCTGTGAGGCGCGCGCGTAGGCACTGAGGCGCACTATCGGGGCTGTTTTCAGGCTGATTTCCGGCCAAATTCAGGCTAAAAGTTGCCTAAACCTCTAAAACATCCTAAATGAGTTATGAACAAGTCCTAAACAACCCTAAAACATCCTAATGTAGCCCTAAACAAGCCTAAAACATATCTAAAATCTCTAAAAAAATGTATTTTATACTATGCGCCTAATTATAAAAAGCCCTCGTTTGTTATGCGCCTTGCGCCTAGGCTCCAGGCTCAGCCTATGTGCCTTGAGTGTGCCTAGGCGCTTTGACAACTATGGTTTCAATTACATGTATCATGACTAACAGATTTGGAAATGTTTTGCTTTCACCGTGTTTGATTGTAATCTGTATCTGAAACTGCAGGTATGTTAATGGCTTTTAAATTTTCGTCCGCGTAAGTTGCTTTAAAGTTCAGAAACAACGGTTAAGCGGCTATGCCAAAGCTGCAGCTAGTAGGATTCTTTTCAACTTAAGCATCAGGACTAACAGATCTTGTAGGTGTGTTTAGTTTAGCAATGTATCTTGTATTCTAGTACAAGTTATATCTAGATTCATGTCAGCCATTGTGAAAGGGTGTGCATAGGCATGCGGTTTTGATGGTGTACAAGTCGAGTGTTTTGCTAAATCAAAAAGGAACACATGGTTTGGGTTTATTGTTTCCGTTAATAATGTTAGATTGTTAGTCATTAGTAGAGGTGGCGAATTGGGCAGGTTGGGTAATGGGTCAAAACGTTTTGGGTCGGAAGATGTCATTGTGTTCACATGCCTATGTCCTAATTCCTATATCATTATTATGAGCCCATCTGCACTTGCACACCCTTCAATTGGGCCTACACAGATATGTGTATGCTTACTAGATACACATTATAGACCAAACAATAGTGAGTGGTGGACCTCTACAGTTCCCTCAAGCAGTCATCAAACCTTCTGCACCCTTTTGTTTCCGCAACGAGTGCTTGGTTCGTATGTGTGTCACGGCATGTATAAAGTTGGACCATGAAAGCTTGTCTAAAAATGGCAAGAAATGGTCTCCCTGGTGGATCATTTCGTGGGCCCGGTCCGGCTTGATCCTTGTGAGATTATGTACTTATCTTTGAGGTTTCTGTAATCATTGTATGCTTGTTAGCTAGTGGGCTTTAAGGTGAGGATTGTGCTAGTTTCACCTAGTGGTATGAGTCATTCTACATATTTAGCACTTGATGATGATGATGGACACACCACTTTGTTTATATGTTAACAACATGAAAAACATGTATAAACATGTTCAATAACATTGTTGTTAAGAACATGCAAAATTCGAGCTCGTCCCAACCTTCCGTTGAAATAGTCTTAGTGTCTGAGAGTTATGACGCTTCGAAGCTGGACTTATCTGCTAGGGAGGAAGGGGCACAAGCCCCATGTAGCCCCATCGTAACCAATCACACATTGCGATGTCATTTTACCTCTCAAGTAGCCTAAACACTGGAAATGCCCTAGCCTAAAGTAGCCTAGAACTTTTTTTTTTAATATTAATTAATTAAAACAAAATAAAACAAAACAAACATTAATTAAATAAAATAAACGAATGAATTTGAGTTAGTATTTAAAGGTTTAAATAATTTTTTTAAAGCAACGGTCAAGTAGATTTAAAAACATTTTATTTATTTATTTAAGTAACGGTCATATGACCGTTTGAAGATTCAAGCCTCGTCGGTTTCCACAAGCCTCTTTTGCTAGCCGATTTCCCAAGCCCACCCACCCAGAACCGTGTAACCGAGAGGCTACTTAAGCCCCATGGCCTTAGCCGCCTGTGCCCGTCCTACCTTAGTTAACCCAAAACGAGCACGTTGGCGACCGAAGACAACCGGACAAGGAGGAGGAACCTAACCGATCAACCGACGATGGTTCAGTCAAATACTATATCACCAATCTGCCGGATGGATGCAGTGGAACAGATCTGGAACGCTTGATAAAGGAAGACGCAAAGAAGAATGTTAATACAAGTTTACAACATGGACAAGGTGGCTCTTTTAAAGAAAAGTTAACTGGGATCAAAGATGATAGGAAGGAAGAGAAGGTGGTGGTAATTCCTGATGCCATTAATGAGTTCAATGATATTCATGGGAAAGCATTGGTGGTTTCTACTTTTGACGTATAAGGTCTCAAAAAGTTACCGGTTCTTCTTAAAGAAGTTTGCCCTTATGAATATAAGTTACAATATGTTGGAGGGTTATCAGTTCTAATAACTTTCTCTTCTGAAGAAGACACGGAGGACGCTAGGATTAAACTCCTAATTATGACTGATGTATTCCAGACGGTGGTGACCTGGAGAGGGCAATCTTTTCCATTCGAAAGGATAGCTTGGCTCAAGGTTCAAGGGCCTTCCGTTAAATGTGTTGTGTAACGAGGCTCTGAATTGGATAGGAGCTATGTTCGGGAAAGTTATACATAAAGCGAAGATTAATCAAGGCGATAATGATCTTTCAGTTGACTATGTGGCGGTCCTTGTAGGAGAAGGGAGGAGGATAATGGAAGAGGTTATTCTTCAGTGGAGGAGGCATAAATTCAGGGTGTGGGTGATGGAGGAGATTGGAGACTGGATTCCAGACTTTCTGTTTAAAAAGATGGATTCACAGGCGCCGACAACTTCCGAGCAGTCCTCCGGCGAAGCTCCGATGAATATTGAGGAAGAAGCAGTTAATGCTAGATGTTTGGAAAGTCCTAATTTGTCGCATAGTATTAATGAGGGAGCCAATCATTTGACTGATACAGTTATGCCTCAATCTTTTCCTTTTAAGGAAATTCAATTCAAACCGTTAGATGACTCCTTCACTTTTTCAAAGGATTTTAATCCTCCTATAGAGGTGGGCCAGTCTATGTTGGCAGATTCGTTATTGGGCCAAAAAGTTAATAGAGTTATTTCCTCTAACACAAAGAAGACAAGGTTTACTCCCAGGCCCAAAATGCTTTCGGTGGACGAACGACCCAATCCACTAAAGAGGTCAAGACTTGATTTTGACCCAAATGGGGTTGACCCTTTTGGCCTTGATGCTCTTTTGGGCCTAAACTCCAATCTGGTTGGTAAGGATAAGAACGTTGAGTTGGGATGTGAGGCTCAGGATTATAACTTGACTATGGCTCAGGATATGGAAGAGGGTGTAAACCAGGGTACAGGGGAAAACTTAAGTACAGAGGTGGGTCAGAAAGATTTCGATCTTAATTCGCAACCGGAGAAACGTGCAGACACGAAGCTGGATGACATTATCACCGACGTAAATGATTCCCCTGAAAAAGAAACGCAATCGGAGATACAAGCCACAGTGATTATGGGAGACAAATTGGGTGTTAAGCTAACCAACTTTGAGGAGATGGTTCGAAAAACAGTCGAGAATGAAGGAATACAAAAAGGTAACCCATGAATTTTATTTCTGTTAACGTTAAAGGGCTTGGGGCGACCGGAAAACAGGATTGGGTTAAAAGGTTAAAGAGCAAGCACGATGTCTCGTTTATTGCTATTCAGGAAACTCAGTTGGTAGATGAGGATTCGGTTAACATTGATAGGTTATGGGGTGGTAAAGGTTTTGGTTGTGATATAGTTGGTGCTAACGGGAGATCCGGGGGTCTTGTTAATGTTTGGGATGAGAAGATTTTTGATAGGAAAGTGACGATTACTAATCAGAATTTTCTGCTTTCAAGTGGCACTCTTGTTTCGGACAATTCTAATCTTAACATTGTAAACGTTTACGGGCCTCAGAATGTTTGTTCAAAAGAGAAGACTTTGGGATCAATTGGGGGGTCTTATGCAAGATTATATGGGGTTGTGGGTGTTTTTA
The DNA here is from genome assembly GCA_030844895.1 of Ambrosia x helenae. Classification (NCBI taxonomy): domain Eukaryota; kingdom Viridiplantae; phylum Streptophyta; class Magnoliopsida; order Asterales; family Asteraceae; genus Ambrosia; species Ambrosia x helenae. The sequence goes on from JAUTDX010000448.1 coordinate 102,427, forward strand.
GGTGATTTTAATGTGGTGAGATTCCCAGAGGAGCGTAAAAACTCTGGTTTCAATCCTTTAAGTGCAGGTGATTTCAATAGTTTTATGATTCGATGGGTTAAAGGAGTATAAAATGCAAGGTAACAAGTTTACGTTCATGGTGGAAAGTGATAAAGGCTTCAAGTTTAGTAAGATTGATCGGTTTCTAGTTTGTCAGAATTTTTTGAATAAATGGCCTCAAGCCGTTTCTTCGGGCATTACCTAGAGAAAAATCCGACCATTGTCCTTTGTTATTATCGGTGGTGGATTCAAATTTTGGTCCCAAGCCATTTCGTTGGTACAATTCATGGCTGGAAAGAGAGGGATGTGAACAACTTATTATTGAGATTTTGGATAGCGATCATTTCATTGGCGCCCCTGATTATTGCTACAAAATTTCAGAAAGTTAGAGATGCTCTTAAAGTATGGTGGAATGAGTTAAAAAGCAAGGAGGGCGCGGTTATGGACGAGATGAAAGCGGAAGTTATCTCCTTAGAAAAGAAAATGGAAGAACGAGATTTGGGAGAGGACGAGATATGGATTTATGAAGAATGCAAAAAGGGAGTGGATGTTTTCGAACACTACCGCTTTCTTGATGTCAAACAAAAATCGCGCGTGAGGTGGGCGACAAGTGGTGATGAGAATTCTGCGTTCTTCCATGCCGTGGTGAACGGTAGAAAGGCCAAGAATAATATTCCCGGATTATTGGTGGATGGGAAGTGGGTGGATAAGCCATCGCTGGTTTAAAAATACACTTATCAATTTTTTCGCTCCATGTTTGCTTCTAATTGTGCAGGTCGCCCTTCTTTGGAGTCTGATAATATCAAGATGTTGCCCAGTAATGTGATCGAAGGTCTGGTAGCGATTTTTTCTAAAGAAGAAATTAAGCAAGGGGTTTTTGATTGCGGTGGGGATCGAGCTCCGGGACCAGACGGCTTTAATTTTTCTTTTTCTGAAGCACTTTTGGGCGTTCTTTGAGGATGATTTTTTAATTTATTCTCTCAGTTTTATAGCTCGTGGCACATTAATCATGGCTACAGTGCGGCTTTTATCACGCTTATTCCAAAGGTTAAAAATCCTACAGGGCTCTCGGATTACAGGCCTATTACCTTAATTGGTATTATGTCTAAAGTGATATCCAAAGTTTTGGCCAATCGAATAAAAAAGGTGATGCAGTTTATTATTTCTGATTCTCAAAGCGGTTTTTTGTCAGACCGCTTTATCTTAGATGGCCCCTTGATTATAAATGAAGTTCTCTCCTGGTTAAAGAAGAAAGGTGACAAGGCTTTCATGTTCAAGATAGATTTCCAAAAAGCCTATGATAATGTGGATTGGTTATTCTTAATTTCCACCATGAAGAAAATGGGTTTTCCGGATCTTTGGTGTTTATGGGTAGAAGGCATTTTAAAATCAGCCCGCTCTTCGGTTCTTGCTAATGGGTCCCCCACCTTCATCTTCCAATGTGAAAAAGGTTTGAGGCAAGGTGACCCCCTTTCTCCTTTCCTTTTTCTTATCGTCATGGAGGCTTTCACTACTTTGATTAACAAGGCCGTAAACGTTGGATGCTTTGATTGTTTTAAACTTGGTGCTAACGGGCCTTCATTGTCTCATTTACTTTATGCGGATGACGCTCTTATCATTGGTAAATGGTCTGATCTCAATTTTAAGAGTATGCTTCGCCTTCTTCGTATTTTTCACATGTGCTCCCGGATTAAAAATTAATCTCCAAAAATCTAGCATTTTCGGGATTAATAGTTCGGACAGTGAGGTTAAAATGTTGGCTGATTTGTGCGGGTGCAAGCTTGGTGTACTTCCTTTTGATTACCTCGGTATTAAAGTGGGAGCTAACATGAATCGGATTCGAAATTGGGATTCGGTGGTTGATAAGTTCAATCTCTCGGCTTAAAATGTGGAAAGCTAAATGCTTATCTATAGGGGGCAGACTTATTCTTATTAAATCTGTTTTATCAAGCATGTCGATATATTATTTCTCGCTTTATAAAGCTCCGGTCAAAGTTATTGAGGTCTTGGAAGGTTTAATGCGGCGTTTTTTGTGGGCGGGCAATGAGAATGTCAAGAAACTCCATTGGGTGGCTTGGGATGTTATTACTATGTCTAAACAAGATGGAGGTTTGGGCGTTTCTAACTTGTCCGAAGTAAACTTGGCTATGTTGGTTAAATGGGTTTGGAGATATAAGGTAGAGCCTTTGGGTTTATGGAGGAAGATTATTGACTGTGTGCATGGGCGAAGAAAAACTTGGGAGATTCTTCCTTGTAATAATTCCTTGCCCGGAGGGTGGAAAGCGATTGTATCGAATTTGAACAAGTTACAGATTCAGTCTAAAAAGATTAATGCTCAGTTTAAAGCCTCTGTTGGGAATGGAAAACAGGTTAGATTCTGGTTTGACAGATGGAACGGTGTGCAGCCATTTAAAGAGGATTTTCCGAACTTGTTTTGCCTTGTGGTTGATAAAAAAGCCTCTGTTCATGAGTCTTGGGATAGTACGAGTGCGAGCCTTGTTTGCAAGTGGAAGAGGCAACCTAACACGCTGGCTGAAGTTGCAGAATTAGCCCTGCTCCTTCAGCGGCTTCAAGGTCTGCAGCTGTGTCCGAATGATGATGGCTGGAGTTGGGATCCAGGAGCTGAAGCCGTTTACTCTGTGGCTGAATTCAGAAAGTTAATGTTTAAAGAAAGGGTTCAAGCTAGATCTTTTTCGATGAAATGGATAGCTTGGGTCCCCGTTAAAAATCAAATTTTTTGTGTGGCGTTTAGAAATGGATCGTATTCCTACTCGGATCGCTCTTCGGAGACGTAATATTATGGTCCCTGATATTACTTGTGCCCTTTGTGATTCTGCAGACGAATCCTCGGCTCTTCTTTTTACCGGATGCGGGTGGTCGTTTGGCGTATGGTCGGCGATAGGATCTTGGTGTAATATAAGTCCTATCTTTGCCTTTGATATTAAAGATCTTTTACTCATTGGAAATGGGGAGTTCAAGTAAGGAGGCTAAGAAGATCACTACTGGGATTATTATGATTACCATGTGGGCTATTTGGTTTTCGAGGAATGAAAAGATTTTTAAAGACAAAGAAACGAAAGTTATGGAAGTGGTCGCCAAAGTGAAGTCCATATCGTATGTTTGGTTAAAGTCTAGATCTAAGTTTAAAAATTTGGTTTGGAAGGATTGGGCATTGTGCCCGTTGTATATGGTGTAATGGTGGTTGCTTCGGTCCTTGTTTTGAGGACCGGTAGCGTTTTTTTATGAAGTTCACCTTTCTAAAAAAAATAAAAAAAAAATTATTGCTCCAAATCACAAATATTTCATTAATTAGGCAATGATTACTTCATTTAAGTTGGGAAAGCATGCTTACTAATAACTTGTTTTTGGTCATATCTTAAATGATTTCTAACTGCTTTTTGCAAGTAGTTTGAATTATGGCAAATGACACAAGATTGTGACCTAAATGAGTCCTTTAAACCTTAGTTACCTTTGACTTGAAGCCAAAGGGTGGTTATTTTATAGTTATTTCCTATATCAGACATCTATAATCTATAACTTATAATAAAAGAATTGAACTTTGATGATGTGGCATTTAATAAAGGCCTTAACCCCTCCTTGAATGTGCCACGTGGCATCATGTAGGATTTTTTAATTTTTGAGTTTTTTTAATAAATTTATATATATTATAATTATTTTAGGAAAAGATAAGAAATTAAAACAAAATTAAATTTTCTCTCTAATGTTTCCTCCCATAACTTTTAAACGTTAATATCTTTTATATACGAGATTTTTTAAAGAAAAAAATTACACCAAATTAACGAGTGTTTTATTATCTTTCCAACGAGTACCATAGTGCTATATAAAAACGGAGAAAAAAAAACAACTATTTTTGTGGGGTTTTGTTTTCAAATATATTTTACTCTACTAATAAATCACAAAACGATAAACATAACTTCATAGGCAGAGATTCCTTTATTTATATTTGAATATTATAACTTATGACAGAAATTTGTTTAAAATAAATAATAATAATAATAATAATAATAATATTATTATTATTATTATTCATTAATCATGTATTGGCAAATCATTAATTATGTTGTCATATTAAATATTTTATTATGTTACTAGATTTTATCCCGCGAGCGTCCCGGGTTGAAAAATATAACAATTCTAATAATACTAATACTTCTCTTGATTAAGTATACCTATGCATCTTTAGAAGAGTAAAATTCCAATGATAGCATGACGAATGAGCTGAATTTCAACATCGTAGATAAGAACTTAGTTTAAAAGAAAAAACATGATTAATTAATAACCTGAACACTTTGTGTTTTTTTTTCCCGTATGAATGAAACCCCACAAAAAATACGTTAATTTGGGGTAATTTTTTTCTTTAGAAAATCTCGTATATAAAAAATATTAACGTTTAAAAATTATTAGAGGAAACATAAGAGAGAAAAAATTAAATTTGTTGTTAAATTCTTTTTTTCCTAAAATAACTCAATTTAATTTTAGTAGATTAGGTTTTATATTATTATTTGTTTTTTTTTTAATTTGCCACATGGCATGACACATGGCACACTCAAAGAGGAGAATGCCTCTTTGAATGCCATGTCATTAAAATTGCTTTCTTTTATTATATACTAGCTTTTATCCCGGGAGTGTCCCGGGGTTGAAATATCTAATATAACATAATAAAATATCTAATATGACAACATAATTAATGATTTGCCAATACATGATTAATGATTATTATTATTATTATTATTATTATTTTAAACAAATTTCTGCCATAAGTTATCATATTCAAATATTAAAAAAAAGAATCTCTGCCTATGAAGTTATGTTTATCGTTTGTGATTTATTAGTAGAGTAAAATATATTTGAAAACAAAACCCCACAAAAATAGTTGTTTTTTTTCTCCGTTTTTTATATAGCACTATGGTACTCGTTGGAAAGATAATAAAACGCTCGTTAATTTGGTGTAATTTTTTCTTTAAAAAATCTCGTATATAAAAGATATTAACGTTTAAAGTTATGGGAGGAAACATTAGAGAGAAAATTAATTTTGTTTTTAAATTCTTATCTTTTCCTAAAATAATTATAATATATATAGATTTATTAAAAAAACTCAAAAATTAAAAAATCCTACATGATGACACGTGACACATTCAAGGAAGGGTTGAGGCATCCATTGAATGCCACATCATCAAAGTTCAATTCTTTTATTATAAGTTATAGATATTAGATATTTCAACCCCGGGACACTCCTGGAATAAAAGCTAGTGATGTCATATTGTCATGCATGTGAGACTATTGACTAATAGAGACTTAAATACTTAATCATAGTGTTTAGGTATAGGTAACATTAGTCAATTCTAATTATGCTTTTAGTACACGAGGAAAAAGGGTTAAAACACTTGTTACCTCATGAATATGATCTTTTTGTTGATAAAATTGTAGTTCCGATTAGGGGTGCAAATGAGTTGAGCAGCTCGCGAGCTACTCGATATCGGCTTGATAAAAAGCTCGAAATGTGCCGAGCTTGAGCCTAAAACAAAGCTCGTTTATATATCGAGCCCGAGTTCGATCCTAGCGTGTGAAGCTCGACAGGCTCGTTGAGTTTTAGTGTAATATTAGTTTTATTCATATGTTATAATATTTACCCATCATTTAAACTTCTTTAGTAAACGAGACGAGCCAACTTTTCATTTATCGAGCTCGTGAGCCTAAACGAGCCTATTATTTATATTATTTTTATTTAATACATTAACTAATAAATACTAAACGAGCCGATCTAGAGCTTGAGAAACTACCAAACAACGAGCCGAGCTCGAGCTTTAAATACAAAGCTTAAATCGAGCCGAACTAGGGCTCTCATAAGTTAATCGAGCTTGAGGCTCTCATAAGTTAATTGAGCTCGAGCCTGATCAAGCTCGGGCTCGGCTCGCTTGTTTGCACCCATAGTTCCAATTGATACCTACTTCTTTTTCCCCAGTCTTTTTGTTTGATGACTTGATCATGAAATGGTTCCGCCGTTTCTATTTGTCTCACTTTTTACGTGTCTTGATAGTCCCGTATGTATAACAATATGGTTGAACCATAGTTGTTAAAGGCGTAATGCGTGCTCAAGGCGTAAAGAGTGAGCCTTGGCCTTGATGCGAGGCGCTTAAGAAGTGAGAGTTTTTTTAAGCGAGACACACAGTATAAAAATACATTTTGATGGGTTTTAGACATGTTTAAGCTTCTTTTGGGTTAGTTTAGATGGTTTTAAGTTTATTCCAGACTAGTTTAGGTTGGGATAATTGGTTCAGATATGTTTAGGACGATTCTTGGCCGAAATTCTTTCGGAGTTTGGCCTGAATAATTTGCCTGAGGGTCTGAAAGTAGGGCTTTTGAAGCGAAGCGAGAAGGCTGCCATGGGCCTGAAAAGTGGGCCTAGGCGTGCGCCTGGATGAGCCTTGACATCATAGGGTTGAATAATAAAACAAAATACTACATACCATGCTTGTATGCTAATACAATACAGTCCTATGACACATAGTTTTAAGCTCATTTAAGGAAATATCTAAGAAACCACAATAGCAAAGATAAATCTTTCGTCTACAACTTTTTTTATTCTTTGTTTATGTTTATGGATCACTTCCTCATTCCAAAGGGACCTACAAAATGAAACTATATGTGCATATTTATATATATCCACGTGACAGAACACCTTTTGGCAAAACAATGTTTTGCACACTAAATGAAATGAAATCACTAAAAAAAATGGTTAGTGATTTCTAATCATTCCATTGTAGAATCAAAGTTAGTGGTTTCTTGATAGACTTTCCATGGAGAAGAACCAAATTGGACTTACTCTTGCTATTCTATAACACTTTTAAAAGATACATAGACACATGTTTTCTATATCATATCATATTATATGTATACTACAATGTAATGTCGACGGTTAATTAATTACTTTTCTTTATATGTAATTTTTACATATCAGAATTTGACGCCCAATCAAAATTGCTTTTCCTTTCTTTCACTTCAAACAATAGATAAAGTAAATCCTATTTATTAACTTCTCGATTTTCTTTTAACTTCAAAACATTTTAGTGCTTGTAACTCCTTGGCGTCCTATTTTAATGGAAGACATATGAGTGTACCCATTAAAAATCTATCATTCAACGACCCTAGTAGACGAATGATATGGGCGACAATGAAGATGTAGTCGAAGATATTATAACTTTTATTGGACATTTATTCGCGTCGGCAAGAAAATTGGATATGTGACTTCTATCTCCATCTAATAATGCATAATTTAAAGCTGACTACTTAAAACGACATCTTAAATTCTTTCGCTAAAGCCCTAAACGCTTAAGCTACCTTTGGCCTCATGTTCATGTCCTTGTTTGAGAATAGCGACTCTTAAGGAGGTTATCTAAAAACCAAAAAGACGCCTTCATATCGTATTTTTGTTTGTTTTTGACTTATACATGTATCATCGGGGTCCATAGATAGAGAGTATGAATATGTCAATATGAACATGGACCTTAGGGTTTTATAGATGATACAAATTACTTTTGACCAAAATCGAAACTAACCAAACAATCGTATGTCATTGTCACATAACACAAGAACATGAGTGTTTAATGGCATTGTTTCGTAGTTCTCTTTTGGTAGAAGAATAATTAAAGAGTAGCCTTTTATTATACTATTTGAATTCATCTTATAATTGGTTATATTTTATTTTCTATCTTTTTCAGTTATAGAACTGTTTTAGTAAAACTTTACAAATTTAATCGTTTATGTTATAACTGTTATTACATTGTTGTACAACGCCTCTTCTATACCTTTACAAACGCACCACATTAACATTACTATTGACTGTAATTTCTATATCTTATAGAAGCATTTGATTTACTTTGAGTCTCGTGATATTTATATTTAGTTAGTTCGACCCTATTGTATATAATGGTATTTTTTTTATGTATCACACTCCATATATAGTGGTGAATAACAATCTTTTCGGCTAGAATTTCACTAATGTACATACATGAATTTAATCTATACAAAATATCTTAAGACTACATATTTTAATTGTAAACAATAAGTACAATCATTTAAGAAAAGCTCATAATAATAATGGCATAATTCCTGACAGTCTAAAAGACTGTTCACGAGTCGAGCCGAACCGAGCGGACCTTTGCTCGTGCTTGGCTCGTTTTACAAACCGAACCGAGCTGAGCGGCTCATTTACAACCGAGCCAAAAACTGAGCGAGCATTCTTCGAGCATGAATTTTTCCGAGCGAGCGCCGAGCGAGAAACGAGCGGAGAGTAACTCGGACAACCATAAAAATTAGGGATGTTTCCTTCAATGTTTCCGTTGTGGGGGTGACACCCAAGGCCAAATTGTCCGTTGTTGAACCTAATATTGAAGTTTGAGTGTCCGAAAATGAGGCTTATGTTGAGGTAGTGAAGTGATGAGCATACTGTAGAGAACAAGTGTCGCATTGTGACGTACGGTGATATTAAGCAATGTTTAGCAACGGGCGACTAATAAAATAATGAAGTCAAGACTGTTACTTCACGACTTTGGGTTTACTATTAAACTTAGTGTTAAATTTTTATTGGATTAAGCGGGCTTGCTATATTTTTACTTGTTTATCTTGGGCCAAATGTTATATGTAAATGTATAAATATTACTATCATTTGGGTGTATACGTTGCCAAATGTTGTATATAAAGCCATAAATATTACTATGATTAGGAGTGTATGTATATTATACATACACACCCAAATGATAGTAATATTTATAGCTTTATATATAATATTTGGCCCAAGATAAATATATAATAAGTTATTCGAGCCGAACGGCTCATTTACGTTCGAGCGGAGGATCGAGCGGAGCATCTTTTGAGCATTTTTCGAACGAGCGGCGAGCAATTTGAACATCCCTACAGTCTTTACAAGATTTATACTCATTCGTATACAGGTGTACGAGTTGTGTATCTTTTTTTTACTTGAACTACACCACTTGTATTTAATTATACTAATCCTGTATATAAATGCTTACCCAATAAATCAAACTAGTATTATACCCGTCCGCTGGGACGGGTTCTTGTAATTTATACCAATAAGACTGTGTCCAGTTAAAGATCCCAACAACGTCTTATCCAACAATTATTAGTAGCTAAGTGCAAAAGTTGATTAAATCCCGTACATGTTAATTCAAATTTTGTTATTTAGCTGACCCTATTTAATATCTTTACTTCGTGTGGACCATCTGATTTTTTAAGGAAAAAACAATCAAAAAAATGAAATAGCTCCAAACATATAATATCCGTTATGACTTTATATGAAGTGCTAGCAATAAATTGTAGTTATGCCATAGCCCATACATTTTGTTATTCATAACAAAACAACAGAATAATCATTTTTTGGTTACAACTCCTGTAACTGTAAATGATAAAATACTCTTACTTATTGTTGTTTTAATTGTTTTGTATTTGATATATCAATAAATTACCATGAACTAATTTAAGATCAAATAAACTTTAGAGGGTGTTTGGGATTGCGTTTTGAATCTGATTTTTAGATTATTGCGTATGGAAAACGCAGATAATCAGTTTTTAGTGTTTTGGATTGCGTTTTGAAAACGCAAATAATCAGTTTTTTAGACTACCAAAACACAATAATCTATAAGTAGCTTCACTCCTCCTTTTCCAAAACGCATAATCTATTTTGAATAATCAATCCCAAACACCCCCTTATTAGTAAAGCTAGTAATAGTGGTATGAACTAATGACA
>JAUTDX010004370.1:0-38606 GCA_030844895.1 Ambrosia x helenae
TCCTTTTTCTCTATATCACTCTCTCTCTCTACTAAAACAACAACCACCACAAAACCATTTGCTCTCCACCATCGCATTCTTTCCACCATCATCATTACAATCGAGTTCACAGACATGTTGTTCCAACCTTTCTTAATCAATGGATTCTAGAGCAAAACCTATGTCTCTGTCCGCCTTCCTTCAAAAGTACACCACCACCGACAGCCGTTGTCCCGGTTGGGCTGTCAGACAAGCATGGGGACAATGACACTGAAGTGAAAGGCAACGGAAATCCCAAGGTGTCGAGCCTCTCACTAATCTGACTATCTCTAGGACGAAGGGCAGTATCTTCAGCCGCACTACGCACGGCAATTCGGTTTACAACGACAACATCGTAACCATCCATCAACCAGGCACAACATCGTAACCATCCAGCAACCCGGCACAACATCGTAACCATCCAGCTGCGGTGTGTTCTTGCACTTAGTTACCAACTTCTCTGGAAACCCGCTTATTACACCGAGATTCCCTACTGTATACGATGGTAACCATTCATTGAGCAATCGAAAAAATAAGTAAACCCAAAAAAGAGTCGATTTTGTATAAGTATGTACACTTGTAAAGTAATTATATTATATTCTTTGGACCATAACTTGTTTCTCTTCATCAGTAGACACATCACACACATGACACACCTCTTTTCCTTTTCTCTCTATCACTCTCTCTCTACTAAAACAACAACCTCCACAAACCATTTGCTCTCCACCACCGCATTCTTTCCGACCATCATCATTACAATCGAGTTCACAGACATGTTGTTCAACCTTTCTTTAATCAATGGCTTCTAGAGGAAAATCCTATGTCTCTGTCGGACTTCCTGCAAAAGTACACCCACCACCTACTGCCGTTGTCTCGATTTGGCTGTCAGACAAGCATGGGGACAATGACACTGAAGTGAAAGGCTAAGGAAAGCCCAAGGTGTCGAGCCTCTCATTAGTCTGACTATCTCTTAGACGAATGGCAATATCTTCAGCCCGCTCTACGCGCGGCAATTCGGTTTACAACGACAACATCGTAACCATCCATCAACCAGGCACAACATCGTAACCATCCAGCAACCAGGCACAACATCGTAACCATCCATCTGCGGTGTAATCTTGCACTTAGTTACTCCAACTTCTCTTGAAACCCGCGCGTTACACACGAGATTCCTACTGTATACGATGGTAACCACTCATTGTAGCAATTGAAAAAATAAGTAAACCAAAAAAGAGTCGATTTGTATAATATGTAAACTTGTAAGGTAATTATATAACATTTTATATTATATTCTTTGGACCATAACTTATTTCTCTTTTATTTGATTATCAGTAGACACATCACACACAAGAACACACCTCTTTTCCTTTTTCTCTATATCACTCTCTCTCTCTACTAAAACAACAACCACCACAAAACCATTTGCTCTCCACCATCGCATTCTTTCCGACCATCATCATTACAATCGAGTTCACAGACATGTTGTTCAACCTTTCTTAATCAATGGATTCTAGAGGCAAAACCTATGTCTCTGTCCGCCTTCCCTTCAAAAGTACACCACCACCGACTGCCGTTGTCCCGGTTGGGCTGTCAGACAAGCATGGGGACAATGACACTGAAGTGAAAGGCAACGGAAATCCCAAGGTGTCGAGCCTCTCACTAATCTAACTATCTCTTAGACGAAGGGCAGTATCTTCAGCCGCACTACGCACACGGCAATTCGGTTTACAACGACAACATCGTAACCATCCATCAACCAGGCACAACATCGAAACCATCCAGCAACCCGGCACACATCGTAACCATCCAGCTGCGGTGTGTTCTTGCACTTAGTTACCAACTTCTCTGGAAACCCGCGTATTACACCGAGATTCCCTACTGTATACGATGGTAACCATCATTGTAGCAATCGAAAAAATAAGTAAACCAAAAAAGAGTCGATTTGTATAAGTATGTACACTTGAAAGTAATTATATTATATTCTTTGGACCAAAACTTGTTTCTCTTCATCAGTAGACACATCACACACATGGACACACCTCATTTCCTTTTTCTCTCTATCACTCTCTCTCTACTAAAACAACAACCTCCACAAAACCATTTGCTCTCCACCACCGCATTCTTTCCGACCATCATCATTACAATCGAGTTCACAGACATGTTGTTCAACCTTTCTTTAATCAATGGCTTCTAGAGGAAAATCCTATGTCTCTGTCGGACTTCCTGCAAAAGTACACCACCACCAACTGCCGTTGTCTCGATTTGGCTGTCAGACAATGCATGGGGACAATGACACTGAAGTGAAAGGCTAAAGGAAAGCCCAAGGTGTCGAGCCTCTCATTAGTCTGACTATCTCTTAGACGAAGGGCAAATATCTTCAGCCGCACTACGCGCGGCAATTCGGTTTACAACGACAACATCGTAACCATCCATCAACCAGGCACAACATCGTAACCATCCAGCAACCAGGCACAACATCGTAACCATCCATCTGCGGTGTAATCTTGCACTTAGTTACCAACTTCTCTTGAAACCCGGCGCGTTACACACGAGATTCCCTACTGTATACGATGGTAACCACTCATTGTAGCAATTGAAAAAATAAGTAAACCAAAAAGAGTCGATTTGTATAAATATGTAAACTTGTAAGGTAATTATAACATTTATATTATATTCTTTGGACCATAACTTATTTCTCTTTTATCTGATTATCAGTAGACACATCACACACATGACACACCTCTTCCTTTTTCTCTATATCACTCTCTCCCTCTACTAAAACAACAACCACCACAAAACCATTTGCTCTCCACCATCGCATTCTTTCCGACCATCATCATTACAATCGAGTTCACAGACATGTTGTTCAACCTTTCTTTAATCAATGGATTCTAGAGGCAAAACCTATGTCTCTGTCCGCCTTCTTCAAAAGTACACCACCACGAACTGCCATTGTCCCGGTTTGGTTGTCAGACAAGCATGGGGACAATGACACTGAAGTGAAAGGCAACGGAAATCCCAAGGTGTCGAGCCTCTCATGAATCTGACTATATCTTAGACGAAGGGTAGTATCTTCAGCCGCGCTAGGCGCGGCAATTCGGTTTACAACGACAACATCGTAACCATCCATCAACCAGGCACAATATCGTAACCATCCAGCAACCGGCAGAACATCGTAACCATCCAGCTGCGGTGTGTTCTTGCACTTAGTTACCAACTTCTCTGGAAACCCGGCGTATTACACCGAGATTCCCTACTGTATACGATGGTAACCATTCATTGTAGCAATCGAAAAAATAAGTAAACCAAAAAAGAGTCGATTTGTATAAGTATGTACACTTGTAAAGTAATTATATTATATTCTTTGGACATAACTTGTTTCTCTTCATCAGTAGACACATCACACACATGACACACCTCTTTTCCTTTTTCTCTCTATCACTCTCTCTCTACTAAAACAACAACCTCCACAAAACCATTTGCTCTCCACCACCGCATTCTTTCCGACCATCATCATTAAAATCGAGTTCACAGACATCTTGTTCAACCTTTCTTTAATCAATGGCTTCTAGAGGAAAATCCTATGTCTCTGTCGGACTTCCTGCAAAAGTACACCACCACCAACTGCCGTTGTCCCGATTTGGCTGTCAGACAAGCATGGAGATAATGACACTGAAGTGAAAGGCAAAGGAAAGCCCAAGGTGTCGAGCCTCTCATTAGTCTGACTATCTCTTAGACGAAGGGCAGTATCTTCAGCCGCACTACGCGCGGCAATTCGGTTTACAACGACAACATCGTAACCATCCATCAACCAGGCACAACATCGTAACCATCCAGCAACCAGGCACAACATCGTAACAATCCAGCTGCGGTGTGTACTTGCACTTAGTTACCAACTTCTCATGAATCCCAGCGTGTTACACGAGTTTCCCTACTGTATACGATGGTAACCACTCATTGTAGCACTCGAAAAAATAAGTAAACCAAAAAAGTTGGTTTGTATAAATATGTAAACTTGTAAAGTAATTATATTATATTCTTTGGACCATAACTTATTTCTCTACATTAGTAGACATATCACACACATGACACACCTCTTTTTCTTTTTCTCTCTGTCACTCTCTCTTTACTAAAACAACAACCTCCATCCATAAAACCATTTGCTCTCCCCAACCGCATTCTTTCCGAAATCGAGTTCACAGACATGTTGTTCAACCTTTCTTTAATCAATAGCTTCTAGAGGCAAAACCTATGTCTCTATCGGCCTTCTTGCAAAAGTACACCACCACCAACTGTCGTTGTCCCGGTTTGGTTTTCAGACAAGCATGGGGACAATGAAACTGAAGTGGAAGGCAAAGGAAAGCCCAAGGTGTCGAGCCTTTCTTGAATCTGACTATCTCTTAGACGAAGGGTAGTATCTTCAGCCGCGCTACGTGCGGCAATTTGGTTTACAGTGACAACATCGTAACCATCCAGCAACCAGGCACAACATGGTGACATCCAGTTGCGGTGTGATCTGGCACTTAGTTACCAACTTCTCTTGAAACCCGGCGCGTTACACCGAGAGTCCCTACTCTATACGATGGTAACCATTCATTCTAGCAATCAAAAAAATAAGTAAACCAAAAAAGAGTCAATTTGTATAAATATGTAAACTTGTATAGTAATTATATTATATTCTTTGGACCATAACTTGTTTCTCTTCATTAGTAGACACATCACACACATGACGCAGCTTTTTTCCTTTTTCTCTCTATCACTCTCTCTCTACTAAAACAACAACCTCCACAAAACATTTGCTCTCCACCACCGCATTCTTTCCGACCATCATCATTACAATCGAGTTCACATACATGTTGTTCAACCTTTCTTTAGTCAATGGCTTCTAGAGGAAAATCCTATATCTCTGTTGGACTTCCTGCAAAAGTACACCACCACCAACTGCCGTTGTCCCGGTTTGGCTGTCAGACAAGCATGGGGACAATGACACTTAAGTGAAAGGCAAAGGACAGCCCAAGGTGTTGAGCCTCTCATTAATTTGACTATCTCTTAGACGAAGGGCAGTATCTTCAGCCGCACTACGCGCGGCAATTCGGTTTACAACGACAACATCGTAACCATTCATCAACCAGGCACAACATCGTAACCATCCAGCAACCAGGCACAACATCGTAACCATCCAGCTGCGGTGTGTTCTTGCACTTAGTTACCAACTTCTCTTGAAACCCGGAGCGTTACACCGAGTTTCCCTACTGTATACGATGGTAACCACTCAATGTAGCAATCGAAAAAATAAGTAAACCAAAAAAGAGTCGATTTGTATAAATATGTAAACTTGTAAAGTAATTATATTATATTCTTTGGACCATAACTTGTTTCTCTTCAACAGTAGACACATCGGCAAAACCTATGTCTCTATCGGCCTTCTTGCAAAAGTACACCACCACCAAGTGCCGTTGTCCCGGTTTGGTTTTCCGACAAGCATGGGAACAATGAAACTGAAGTGGAAGGCAAAGGAAAGCCCAAGGTGTCGAGCCTCTCTTGAATCTGACTATCTCTTAGACGAAGGGCAGTATCTTCAGCCGCGCAACGTGCGGCAATTCGGTTTACAGTGACAACATCGTAACCATCCAGCAACCACGCACAACATCGTAACCATCCAGCTGCGGTGTCTTCTTGCACATAGTTACCAACTTCTCTTGAAACCCGGCGCGTTACTCCAAGATTCCCTACTGTATATGATGGTAACCACTCATTGTAGCAATCAAAAAAATAAGTAAACCAAAAAAGAGTCGATTTGTATAAATATGTAAACTTGTAAAATATTTATATTATATTCTTTGGACCATAACTTGTTTCTCTTCATCAGTACACATCAAACACATGACACACCTCTTTTCCTTTTTCTCTCTATCACTCTCTCTCTACTAAAACAACAACCTCCATAAAACCATTTGCTCTCCACCACCGCATTCTTTCCGAAATCGAGTTCACATACATGTTGTTCACCCTTTCTTTAATCAATGGCTTCTATAGGGCAAACCTATGTCTCTATCGGCCTTCCTGCAAATGTTCACCACCACCAACTGCCGTTGTCCCGGTTTAGTTGTCAGACAAGCATGGGGACAATGAAACTGAAGTGAAGGCAAAGGAAAGCCCAATGTGTCGAGCCTCTCTTGAATCTGACTATCTCTTAAACGAAGGGCAGTATCTTCAGCCGCGCTACGTGCGGCAATTCGGTTTACAATGACAACATCGTAACCATCAGCAACCCGTCGTAACCATCCAGCTGCGGTGTGATCTTGCACTTAGTTACCAACTTCTCTTGAAACCCGACGCGTTAAACCGAGATTCCCTACTCTATACGATGTAACCACTCATTGTAGCAATCGAAAAAATAAGTAAACCAAAAAAGAGTCAATTTGTATAAATATGTAAACTTGTATAGTAATTATATTATAT
Organism: Ambrosia x helenae; assembly: GCA_030844895.1. NCBI lineage: Eukaryota > Viridiplantae > Streptophyta > Magnoliopsida > Asterales > Asteraceae > Ambrosia > Ambrosia x helenae. Next base: position 6,481 of record JAUTDX010004370.1, read on the forward strand.
TCTTTGGACCATAACTTGTTTCTCTTCATCAGTAGACACATCACACACATGACACACCTTTTTTCCTTTTTCTCTCTATCACTCTCTCTCTACTAAAACAACAACCTCCACACAACCATTTGCTCTCCACCACCGCATTCTTTCCGAAATCGAGTTCACAGACATGTTGTTCACCCTTTCTTTAATCCATGGCTTCTAGAGGCAAAACCTATGTCTCTATCGGCCTTCCTGCAAAAGTACACCACCACCAACTGCCGTTGTCCCGGTTTGGTTTCAGACAAGCATGGGGACAATGAAACTGAAGTGCAAGGCAAAGGAAAGCCCAAGGTGTCGAGCCTCTCTTGAATCTGACTATCTCTTAGACGAAGGGCAGTATAGCCGCGCTACGTGCGGCAATTCGGTTTACAGTGACAACATCGTAACCATCCATCAACCAGGCACAACATCGTAACCATCCAGCAACCAGGCACAACATCGTAACCATCTAGCTGTGGTGTGTTCTTGCACTTAGTTACCAACTTCTCTTGAAACTCGGCGCGTTACACCGAGATTCCCTACTCTATACGATGGTAACCACTCATTGTAGCAATTGAAGAAATAAGTAAACCAAAAAAGAGTCAATTTGTATAAATATGTAAACTTGTATAGTAATTATATTATATTCTTTGGACCATAACTTGTTTCTCTTCATCAGTAGACACATCACACACATGACACACCTTTTTTCCTTTTCTCTCTATCACTCTCTCTCTACTAAAACAACAACCTCCATAAAACCATTTGCTCTCCACCACCGCATTCTTTCCGAAATCGAGTTCACAGACATGTTGTTCACCCTTTCTTTAATCAATGGCTTCTATAGCAAAACCTATGTCTCTATCGGCCTTCCTGCAAAAGTACACCACCACCAACTGTCGTTGTCCCGTTTGGTTGTCAGACAAGCTTGGGACAATGAAACTGAAGTGAAGGCAAAGGAAAGCGCAATGTGTCGAGCCTCTCTTGAATCTGACTATCTCTTAAACGATGGGCAGTATCGTCAGCCGCGCTACGTGCGGCAATTCGGGTTACAATGACAACATCGTAACCATCTAGCAACCCGTCGTAAACATCCAGCTGCGGTGTGATCTTGCACTTACTTACCAACTTCTCTTGAAACCCGGCGCATTAAACCGAGATTCCCTACTCTATACGATGGTAACCATTCATTGTAGCAATCGAAAAAATATGTAAACCAAAAAAGAGTCAATTTGTTTAAATATGTAAACTTGTATAGTAATTATATTATATTCTTTGGACCATAACTTGTTTCTCTTCATCAGTAGACACATCACACACATGACACACCTTTTTTCCTTTTTCTCTCTATCACTCTCTCTCTACTAAAACAACAACCTCCACAAAACCATTTGCTCTTCACCACCGCATTCTTTCCGAAATCGAGTTCGCAGACATGTTGTTCACCCTTTCTTTAATCAATGGCTTCTAGAGGCAAAACCTGTGTCTCTATCGGCCTTCCTGCAAAAGTACACCACCACCAACTGCCGTTGTCCCGGTTTGGTTGTCAGACAAGCATGGGGACAATGAAACTGAAGTGCAAGGCAAAGGAAAGCCCAAGGTGTCGAGCCTCTCTTGAATCTGACTATCTCTTAGACGAAGGGCAGTATCTTCAGCCGCGCTACGTGCGGCAATTCGGTTTACAGTGACAACATCGTAAACATCCATCAACCAAGCATTCCATCGTAACCATCCAGCAACCAGGCACAACATCGTAACCATCCAGCTGCGGTTTGTTCTTGCACTTAGTTACCAACTTCTCTTGAAACCCGGTGCGTTACACCGAGATTCCACACTCTATACGATGGTAACCACTCATTGTAGCAATCGAAGAAATAAGTAAACCAAAAAAGAGTCAATTTGTATAAATATGTAAACTTGTATAGTAATTATATTATATTCTTTGGACCATAACTTGTTTCTCTTCATCAGTAGACACATCACACACATGACACACCTTTTTTTCCTTTTTCTCTCTATCACTCTCTCTCTACTAAAACAACAACCTTCATAAAACCATTTGCTCTCCACCACCGCATTCTCTCCGAAATCGAGTTCACAGACATGTTGTTCACCCTTTCTTTAATCAATGGCTTCTATAGGCAAAACCTATGTCTCTATCGACCTTCCTGCAAAAGTACACCACCACCAACTGCCGTTGTCACGGTTTGGTTGTCAGACAAGCATGGGGACAATGAAACTGAAGTGAAGGCAAAGGAAAGCCCAATGTGTCGAGCCTCTCTTGAATCTGACTATCTCTTAAACGAAGGGCAGTATCTTCAGCCGCGCTACGTGCGGCAATTCGGTTGACAATGACAACATCATAACCATCCAGCATCCGTCGTAACCATCCAGCTGCGGTGTGATCTTGCACTTAGTTACCAACTTCTCTTGAAACCCGGCGCGTTAAACCTAGATTCCCTACTCTATACGATGGTAACCACTCATTGTAGCAATCGAAAAAATAAGTAAACCAAAAAAGAGTCAATTTGTATAAATATGTAAACTTGTATAGTAATTATATTATATTTTTTGGACCATAACTTGTTTCTCTTCATCAGTAGACACATCACACACATGACACACCTTTTTTCCTTTTTCTCTCTATCACTCTCTCTCTACTAAAACAACAACCTCCACAAAACCATTTGCTCTTCACCACCGCATTCTTTCCGAAATCGAGTTCACAGACATGTTGTTCACCCTTTCTTTAATCAATGGCTTCTAGAGGCAAAACCTATATCTCTATCGGCCTTCCTGCAAAAGTACACCACCACCAACTGCCGTTGTCTCGGTTGGGTGTCAGACAAGCATAGGGACAATGAAACTGAAGTGCAAGGCAAAGGAAAGCCCAAGGTGTCGAGCCTCTCTTGAATCTGACTATCTCTTAGACGAAGGGCAGTTTCTTCAGCCGCGCTACGTGCGGCAATTCGGTTTACAGTGACAACATCGTAACCATCCATCAACCAGGCACAACATCGTAACCATCCATCAACCAGGCACAACATCGTAACCATCCAGCTGTGGTGTATTCCTGCACTTAGTTACCAACTTCTCTTGAAACCCGGCACGTTACACCGAGATTCCCTACTCTATACGATGGTAACCACTCATTGTAGCAATCGAAGAAATAAGTAAACAAAAAAGAGTCAATTTGTATAAATATGTAAACTTGTATAGTAATTATATTATATTCTTTGGACCATAACTTGTTTCTCTTCATCAGTAGACACATCACACACATGACACACCTTTTTTTCCTTTTTCTCTCTATCACTCTCTCTCTACTAAAACAACAACCTTCATAAAACCATTTGCTCTCCACCACCGCATTCTCTCCGAAATCGAGTTCACAGACATGGTGTTCAACCTTTCTTTAATCAATTGCTTCTAGAGGCAAAACCTATGTCTCTGTCGGCCTTCCTGCAAAAGTACACCACCACCAACTGTCGTTGTCCCGGTTTGGCTGTCAGACAAACATCGGGACAATGACACTGAAGTGAAAGGCAAAGGAAAGCCCAAGGTGTCGAGCCTCTCATGAATCTGACTATCTCTTAGACAAAGGGCAGTATCTTCAGCCGCGCTACGTGCGGCAATTCGGTTTACACTGACAACATCGTAACCATCCAGCAACCAGGCACAACATCGTAACCATCCAGCTGCGGTGTGATCTTGCACTTAGTTACAAACTTCTCTTGAAACCCGACGTGTTACACCGAGATTCCCTACTCTATAAAATGGTAACCACTCATTGTAGCAATCGAAAAAATAAGTAAACCAAAAAGAGTCAATATGTATAAATATGTAAACTTGTATAGTAATTATATTATATTCTTTGGACCATAACTTGTTTCTCTTCATCAGTAGACACATCACACACATGATACACCTCTTTTCCTTTTTCTCTCTATCACTCTCTCTCTACTAAAACAACCTCCATAAAACCATTTGCTCTCCACCACCGCATTCTTTCCGAAATCGAGTTCACAGACATGTTGTTCCACCTTTCTTTAATCAATGGCTTCTAGAGGCAAAACCTATGTCTCTATCGGCCTTCCTGCAAAAGTACACCACCACCAACTGCCGTTGTCCCGGTTTGGTTGTTAGACAAGCATGGGACAATGAAACTGAAGTGAAAGGCAAAGGAAAGCCCAAGGTGTTGAGCGTCTCCTGAATCCGACTATCTCTTAGACAGTGGGCAGTATCGAACCGATGACCAGAAAGACGCCGGTTGTTAAGCAGAGAGCACGATGGTTGGGAATGGCTTGATGCCGGCAGTAGTGGTTCACTCATGACGTGTGGTGATGACCTAGAAGGAGAGAGACTAAGAGGCGGATGAAGTGGAGCCGGAGGGTGGTGGGATCTGCTTTGTGGATGGAGGGGTGGACTATGGGGATGAGAAAGCTTTATGCCTTTTAGAATCTTTGACTTTTCATGTGGCACATGGTTTTCTATTTTCTTTGATGGTTTTGTTTTTGCATACAGGATATAATAAATCAATGAATGAATGAGTCACTTTTCAAAACTTATATTTGTATTTGTTATAGTTTTATTTTTTCAAATTTGTTTTACTTTTATTTTACTAATTATTTGTTAAATTAAAAGTTTACTGAACTCTGGTATTTAGATTTTGTCTAAAAAAAACTTTGGAAATAAAGCATTGAATAAATGTGCTAATAAACGTATGTTAAATCAAAGTAAATAATAGACTTGATTATCAAATTCAGTTTTTATCGCTTGATTTTTAAAAAGAACAAAACCTTATTTAAATATTAGTACACTTCGAGTAACATTATATATAAAAAATCCATTTAATAAACAACCAATGGTTGACTGAATTGGTTTAAGGTGCCAACATAGCTACGTAATTCAGGTTATAATTTTGCCCTTCCATCTACATTTCTATTTACATTTTATTACACTTTCGTCCGCACGCAGCGAAGCGGCGTGTATTACACCTAGTTGTATTATCTATATATATGAAAGTACAAAGTCGGTGCCGACCACAGCACCGACGGTTTCTTCGTTCCATTTCATATAAGGCGTCCCGTTTCGATTCTTCCTTCTACCGGTTTTTTGTCTGCTGTCGTATCCTTTTTTTTTTCCTGGCAGCGGACCACCCGTGAGCATAACCGTAACTACCGGCGACATCACCGTTTTGTCTCCGTCGTATCCGAAACACATGCCGACGTTCAAACTTCTAACACCCTGATGCGGTCGCCCACGTAGAGATGGTAGATGTGGCGGTTGTTGTCATGACGATGCCATCGTGCCTGATCGACGGTTTGCATCTTTTCTTCCCGGAAAACCGAAGAATAACGTTTTATTTAGCCTCTATCAGCAGCGACAGTTGCCCGATGTCTCGCTTTCGGGTAGATCCGACGCTGATCTGGTGTTAAAAGGACAATTTCCGGTGATTCGTTGTGGTTGTCGCTTACGAAACGAATTTCTGATGCTGGTTCTTCGTTGTTGAGCTGGCTGGTGGCGAGTGCCGTTGTGGATGGGAATGCATAAGATGCTGGAGTTACCATGGTGCAGATGGAAGGTGTACATACACTCAACCTATCCTACAAATTTCAAAGCCTGAAAAGGCATTTTATAAAATGAAAAAGCACTCTATGAAAATAGTGACCGAGAAAAGGGACTTTGTTTTTCGTCATTTATATTTGTTTAGGATAATATTTTCATGGGACAGGTGTTTTTACTTCCTGTGTCCTATGACAGTTATATTGGATATTTTGTGTTATCTTGGGTGGAATTTGGAGAAATATGCATATAAAGAAAACCGTATAGGGCTTTTTTAAGATAGCGAGGAAGCAACACGAACACGCAAAATAGAATAAAATTAGGGTGAAAGAATACCAGTTAGATAGCGAGGAAGCAGCACGTGAAAAGAGACGACGTCGCCTGAGGGTAAAGCGCAGGAAAACCACATACATCAAAACGTTTTTTTTCATATGGTTAACACGTTACGTTACTTTTGGATTAATCCGTTTGATGTTCGCAATGTACCCGCGCCGCAACGCGCGCGGGTCTAATTACTAGTATATTCTTAAAAACACAAAGTCGGTGCTACAGTGCACCGACGATAATACCCTTATTTGAAACAGCAAATTACAGTTTTGCCTACACCTAGGCCAGAGAGACGGTGAACCTGTGAAAGCAGGGGGACCGACAAGCGCCGACGCCATTGGTACAAGAAGATCACCTCCGTCACCACCACCGTAGCAATTACGGTGTTCATCATCGTCGCTCAAAAAACCATTCGCTACCGACGATGACACGGTGGTGGGAATGAGCCGGTAGAGACGGTAGCACGGTAACCGGACCGGCGACCGTATTCTCCGCCGCTTCAGTTCATGGTGTAAGACCGTTTCGAGGCATGTCGAAGCTCCGGTTGTGGTAGTGAAGCCAACAATCACCGGTTTCATTCACCGACATGCGAAAACGAAAACGCTCAAAAAATATGAAACCGCTCAAAAACAATTTGGCCAACAGGAAGGTTGAGCAGGGTGATGGGTAATGAAGACCCAAGTGTGAATACTTAGAATGCTTGATGACTTTCATTTACAAAGGAAAGGTATATATACAGAGAGCTACATAACTACCCAAGAGTGGATCAAGGATTGCCTAACATACAAAGAGGAAATCAAGGGACTAGTCAAAAGAATACAATTAATATAATAAATGTAAATTGAATCAGACTTGATGGCAGAGGATATTTCGGCTAATAGCCCCCCTCAGTCGCAGCGGTAGATCATCGAACGCACAGACTGGACTTGAAGCGATTAAATAGTTGGCGCGAGAGCCCTTTGGTGAAAATGTCGGCGTATTGGTAATCAGCTGGAATGTGTAGTACCCGGATATCGCCAATGCGGACCTTATCACGGACAAAGTGGATGTCGATTTCAACATGTTTCGTGCGTTGGTGTTGAACTGGGTTGTCGGACAGGTACACGGCTGATACATTGTCACAGAAGATGATGGAGGCTTCGCGAGTCGGAATGTTGAGCTCTAATAAAAGGTTGCGAAGCCAGCTAGTCTCAGCGGTGGCGTTTGCAACGCCTCGATATTCGGCTTCCGCACTTGACCGAGAAACAGTTTGTTGTCTTTTGGAGGACCATGAGACTAGATTATCCCCTAGAAAAACACAGTAGCCGGATGTAGATCTTCGTGAATCTGGACATCCTCCCCAGTCTGCATCAGAATAAGCGGTGAGCTTTAGGGATTTGGATGGTTTGATATGAAGAGCATGATCGGCAGTCCCTTTGAGAAACCGTAGGATCCGTTTTAAATAGTTGAAATGAGGCTCTCTTGGATCGTGCATGAAGAGACAAACTTGGTGAACGGCATAGGAGATGTCCGGTCTCGTGAATGTTAAATATTGTAAAGCTCCTGCTAGGCTTCGGTAAAGTGTTGGGTCGGACATAGGAGCGCCCGAGTTGGCACTTAACTTGGAATCAGTGTCGCATGGCGTATGACATGGCTTGCATGAGGACATGTTTGCTCGAGCTAAAATGTCGTTGATGTATGTTTCTTGAGAGAGCCGAATGCCATCTGAATTCCGAGACACTTGAATTCCCAAAAAATGATGTAGAGTTCCCAAGTCTGTCATTGCAAATTCCTTTGACAACAAAGCAATAATCTCATGCAAAAAATGGTCATCAGATGCGGTTAGTATAATATCATCAACATAAAGGAGCAAATATGCAACGCGTGAATCCCGTTGATAGACGAAAAGGGATGTGTCACACGTGGTGCTGTGAAAACCACACTTTGTGATAAAAGTGGCAAATCGGTGATACCAAGCACGCGGGCTTGCTTGAGGCCATATAAAGATTTTCTTAGTCGACACACAAAAGACGGGTTGTTTTTATCCACAAAACCAGGGGGTTGGAACATATAAACCGTTTCATTGAGATCGCCATGTAAAAAGGCGTTTTTAACATCAAGTTGATGTATAGGCCAGGCGCGTGAAACGGCTATGCTCAAAACGGTCCGAATCGTTGTAGGTTTGACGACCGGACTAAAAGTGTCGAAACAATCAACACCCACCTGTTGGGATTTGCCATTCACTACAAGGCGAGCCTTATACCGTTGTAGTGTTCCATTTGCATGGAATTTGTGGCGAAAAAGCCACATACACCGAATTATGTGTGCACCATCGGGTCTTGGAACTAATTCCCAAGTGTTATTTTCTATTAAAGCACTATACTCATCGTTCATTGCCTTATGCCAATTTGGGTCGTTTCGGGCGTCGATGTGGGATTTTGGAAGTGGTGAGATGATAGGAGGGGTAGTGGTGTGAAGGTTGAGATGGACCTTGGGTTTGGTTATACCGGCTTTAAGACGGGTTGTCATGGGGTGTGAGGTAGGTGGTGGCGGTGGTACGGGATGGGGAGGTGAGGTAGTTTGTTTGGTGATTGAGGTTGGGTTGATGAGGAAGGATTCGGTATAGAGGCAGAGGGTGAGTTGGGATGTATTTGGCTTTGGGTGGGGGATTGCGGATCAGTGATTGGGCTCAAGGAGGTATGAGGATTTGGGCCAGTGGAAGGATGGTGTTGGGCCGTGGTGGGAGATTGGGTAGGGGTAGGTTGTGGGCCGGTAAAGGGGAAATTATGAGGGTGGGTAAAAATGGTTGACAGGTCTGTTTCTAGAGGTGAGTAATCAGAGTTGGGATGCGATTGGAAAATGGGAAAGATGTTTCGTTGAAGGTGACATGACGGGAAATTATGGTTTGGCCGGTTTGAAGGTTTAGGCAACGATACCCGCGGTGATCCGGAGGATACCCGAGGAAGACACAAGGAGTGGAGCGATGAGATAATTTGTGTGGGCAGGTGGCGGTTTGGTTTGGATAACACACACAACCAAAAACTTTAAGATGGTCATATGTGGGATGTCGAAGATATAATGCGGAAGTGGGGGTGTGGTTGTTAAGGAGTTTGGTTGGAAGAATGTTGTGCAAGTAGACCGCCGTATGTGTCGCTTCGACCCAATAGGTGGGAGGGACCGAAGCGTGAGTGAGAATGGAAAGCATGATCTCATTGATGCGGCGAATCATACGCTCGGCTTTTCCGTTTTGTTGAGAGGTGTGCGGGCAAGAAAAACGGAATTGAATTCCATGGGTGGCGGCTAAGTTTTTAAAGGTGGTGTTATCAAATTCTCCACCGTTATCACATTGAAAGGATTTAATGGATAGGTTAAATTGAGTTTTAATGTAGGTGTGGAATTTTATGAATTTGTTAACGGTTTCGGATTTAAAACGAAGCGGGAAAAGCCAAGCAAAGTTGGTGTAATCATCAATGAGAATCATGTAATATTTGTAACCTGCATTTGACACAACGGGTGAGGTCCATAAATCACAATGCACAATATCAAAAGGTAAAATAGTAGTGGAATAGATAAAGCAAACGGGAGTCGTTTGTGTTTTGCAACTTGACAAGAATTACAAAACAAACGACTAGTTTTATTACAATCGATAAATTTATTTGATGAAAGAAAATCAACAACGGAAGCTCCCGGTGGCCTAGGCGATCATGCCATGATTCGGGAGTTGAAACAGCAAAAACAGATGGTTTTGAGACTTGAGCAGGTGCGGTGACAGGGTATAGATGGCTGTCACTGTCGTGGCGGCTCAACCTCCTCCCAGTCTTGTAATCCTTCACAGAAATCCAAATGGGTCAAACTCAACAGAAACATAATTTTCTCTAGTAAATTGCCGGACCGAGATGAGATTTTTGATAATATTAGGGGCATAAAGAACATTGTTTAGGCGAAGGTTGTTTTGGGAATATGAAAAAGTGGTGTTACCTGATCCGATAATTGGCATTTTATGGCCGTTTCCGACAAGAATAGACTTAATAGAAGTAACATTAGGAGAATTAGAACAAATACCTTCATGGTCACTGAGATGGTTGGAAGCCCCGGTATCCATGTGCCAGTTGATGTCATCCGCTTCTACGGCTAAGACCTGAAAAGCTTCACCAATATCTGTGGGTTCAAGTGGGTCAAAATCAGTGATGTTAGCCTGTGGAGCAGGACGGTTAGTGGATCTTTCAGCCGAGTTTTTGGAGGTCTGCTGCTCAGACGACTGCTGCCAGGGAGCGGCCCATCCAGGTTGGGTTGGGTACGGACACGGGGGAGGGTTCCAGGCTGGTTGTGGGCCGTAGGGGTTGACCCACCAGGGGTAAGGAGTCCATGGTTGGTTGTTGTTGTGTCCAAATCGGGGCTGGCCAGAGGGTTTCTGGTTAGAGGGTTGGTTTTGATAGTGGTTGCGGTTTGGGTAACGAGACTGACCACGAGGCCCTGAGTAGGATAACGGACTGACCACGAGGGGCCTGACCCCGAGGAGGCTGGTTGCGGCGTTGGGGCTGCGGTTCAGGGGCAGGTGGGTTGGTATCTGGGGCGGCAGCAGCAGCAATAGGATGGTCCTTGTCACGGGTCGCTTGGCGCTGTTCTTCGAGTTCAAGCATGTTAACAGCGTCTTCCCATGATGGGATGGACTGATTGATCTGAGCAGCCACGGTGTCATACTCCGAAGGGAGTCCACGGACCAATTGGATAACAAGGCGCTTGCGCTAACAGGACTCTCAACATCGGCTAATTGATCGGCGAGTTCTTTGAGTTTTTGACAATAGGCTTGAAGAGAGGACATGGATTTCAGGGTGAGGTTGGTGAAGGTGTGTTCAAGGGCTGCAGCGCGAGACCCTCTGTTGTTGAGAAATAGGTTACGAATACGAACCCAGGCCTGTAAAGCAGTGGAGTCTGGTTCGAGAACACGGACCAGCAATTCGTCAGAGATGGATCCGTAGATCCATTGAAGGACGATTGCATCCACTTCAGCCCATTGTTCGTACGAAGGGTCAGTGGGAGCCGGTGGGAGGGTACCATCGATGTGGTCCATAACCTTATACGCACGAGCATGGAGTTGAAAAAGCTTAACCCACGAAGAGTAGGTGACCTTGGTACCGTCAAGAACACGGACCTTGTTTTGGATATTCGTGACAGTGTAGACAGGGTGTAGGGCTGCAGATTTGGGTTGGTTGGTGTTGTTGTCGGCCATTTCTGGAGCAGGGGGTAGGGTATGTTAAGCGAAAAAAAATGCAGGTCAAGGGCCGAAGCCGAAGACAGACACAAGCTAGAAGAGACCGAAGCCTCAAGAGAAAATGAAGGAAGGGTTAATGGTTCAGAGATGGCTCTGATACCATGTGAATACTTAGAATGCTTGATGACTTTCATTTACAAAGGAAAGGTATATATACAGAGAGCTACATAACTACCCAAGAGTGGATCAAGGGATTGCCTAACATACAAAGAGGAAATCAAGGGACTAGTCAAAAGAATACAATTAATATAATAAATGTAAATTGAATCAGACTTGATGGCAGAGGATATTTCGGCTAATACCAAGTGTCATCTTTGGCTTTGTCCTTGAGGGAAGAGGTGGTTGGGGTGGAGAGGATCATGAAGGGTGAAAGTTGAGGGTATGAAGGAGTGGGATTAAAGGTGTGTCTATGTCTCCTTTTGTGGCCAACGTGGCTTTCCTTCTCTTCTCAAACTCCATTGATGTCTTGATGAATGCTCAGACTAAGCTTTGGAGGTTGGGCGATACGGTAGATTAACAGTCAATAACGATGGTAGTTATAGGCTTATAAGGCGTCAGAGAGAGCGTTTTTTATGTCGGGGTTGTCTTCATTGGTTGGGGAACGCTGCTGTTGGATACGTCCCGACGCGTAGCGCGATACGTGTCCGCGGGGCAACGCCCGCGGATCAAATACTAGTTACTCTATATATTAATTCACAACAGTCGGCGCAACAGCCGACTGTGTGAATTTCGATTTTTGCCAATAAACTTTGCTTCTTCATGTTTTGGCCACAGTTAGGTTTTCCACCCTTTTTCGCGTACCGCGGCAGTTTCCGTCTCTTCTCCGCCCTCCGTACAGTTCGAGGTCAACATCGGCGGCGTTGGTGCATGTGCATTGCCACTTTTGCACCGTACATGACGTATTCAGAGGAGTCTAGGACGCCGGCGATGCAACGACCGACAGAACTAACCTGGTCAGTTTGGTGGTCATTTCCGCCGGTGACTCCGTGTGTGGTGATGACAGCAGCAGTGATTCAGTCACCACATGTGTGGTGATGAGAGAGAAGGGCAGCAACATGGTGGCCATGGTGGAGAAGGGCAGCAACAGTTTCCGCGCCGGAGCTCAGTTCCACTGATGGCCATCACTACAACCGCCTGTAAACATTCAGTTTCATTTTTGCGTAACATGTTGGTCTTTTGTTAGGTCAGATCTGGAAGAGGGTAATTGTAGATGAGATGGGAAAATGAAAAATGTTGGTACATTGTTAATTAAAGGTTAATTAAAGGTGGAAGAGCCAATGTGAGAAGGCAGCACACAGTTACAAAAGTGGTTTTGTATTGTCTCTCTCCTCACCTACCAATCACGATTATTATTTAATTGCTTTATTATTGTTACGATTCTTTGTCCCCGTTGTTTAATAAATTCTCAGTTTCATTTATTTTGCCAAAGACACTTTGCTTGATTGGTTTCAATTTGTTTTGCATTTTAGTCCATGACATCATTTGTTTTTATTTCATCTTCCACTTAGGTTAAATACATGTTTGCAAATAAGATTGTTGTTTGTGTCTCTTTATGGCATATAAAAAAATAGCTACGGTTGGGTATGTTTTTTGATTTTTGTTAGAAAAGATTATTATCCCAAAAATATTGCAAACCAAGACATGTGGTGTTGGACGTGGTTTGGCATCAACAGTGGTCGTGGTGTGGCGGTAGTTGTAATGGTGACGTGATTGAGGTCGGCTAAAAGTGGTTTCGTAAATAAATAGGAAAATAAAGTTGTTTAGAGGATAGCACTGCCGACGCTTCAAATGTGCGATCTACGATTCGAAAGCCGCGCGGAGCGCGGAGGGTTACTACTAGTTATTATTAATTCTAAACATCTGTAGAAACAGTACCCAAGTATATTTGTAACTTCAAATGCATCTTGTTTTAATCTATATATTATAAAAGTGTTGTGCTAGGTCGTATAGGTATTTTCATGTAGTTTTTACACGTGATAAAGCAGATGAACAACTCAACATGCATGCGCGCTCTGATACATGTGTTTTTTCCGAGACATGAAAACCCATGTGTTTCTCATATTATACTATACCCATATATTTATAAGATAGTACTAACGGTAACACCATTGGTACTAACGGCGTTAATACTAACATCGTTAACTTCTTTGTTTTCCTTTTTTTTAACAACTCAACGAAAACGCCATTACTACTAACGACTTTAGTTACCACTAACGCCGTTATCGTATAGTCATATGGAATGCTGCTACCATATCAGGTACCTCAACAAACCAAATTGTAGGTCTACGTCTTTTGTCCAGATTCGAGTCTGTATAAATTTCAGTTTACGTTTTGATGGTACAAATTGGGAATAGTACTAACGATAATGGCGTTAGCTTCTTCGTTTTTTTAACAACTTAACGATAACGTCATTATTACTAACGGCATAATCGTTAGTAGTAACGGCGTTACCGTACAGTCTGGTGGAATGTTGTACAGTTTTGGCTTAACTTTGTTTAGATTCGAGTTGGTATAAATTTCAGTGTACGTTTTGACGATATAAATTCAGGTTACTGTACGTTTAGATGCCCCGAGTTGTTTTCAGTGATTTCATAAAGTGATAATTATTATCACTTAATCTGAACTCAACAAGGTTATCCCCAATTAGAACCACATGCTCCTTGGATATGCTTTCCTCTTCATTGACCATTTAAGAAGGTATATAATAAAAATTGTTATCTTCCAAAACACAATACTGATTAGTAATAAACTAGAACCGAATGTTTGTTGTTATTATTATCACTACAATAAAAATGGGTTTTTAGTACGCATAAAAGCGTCCTAAAATGTTATTTTATATGACCTATTATTTAATAGGACCAACGTAAAAGCGTTTCATGTAAAGGGGTCGTAATAAGTCCCAAAACTTAAAAAGTGTCCTAATATATCAAATAAGATTATGAAACCAATTTTATGGTCGCATAATATGTCTATAAACAACCCAAAAGACTCCTAATAAAAACATATTATGACACTTTTACAATGTTCTAACATGTGCTTACTACTTTTAATCTTTTAATACACATACAAGATCCTTAAAACTTAATTTATTGGACCTTTTATGTAACATATTAGGTACTTTACTACCAAGAAAATGATCCTAATATCCCAAATAAGATTATGAAACCAAATTTATGGTCGCATAATATGTCTATGACCACCCATATAGGGTCCTAAAAAAGCATATTCAGACACTTTTACAATGTTCTAACAAGTTTATAGGACGAAATTTCAAAGTCCTAACAAGTCATATGATTACGACGTTTTTTTAAACATCCATACACAATTTTACGATATGGTTATGAATATCCAAATAATGGTTTTTATTATACAATAAAAATGCCATCTAATTTCGTAATAAAATGGATATATATGTAGGTTTAGATTCCTATACAAAGGACATTTTTTCGTACAAAGTGTGAGAAGTCTATGTAGCCATTGTGTTTTAAATTTCGGTTATGATATTTTTGATTCCTTTTGCAATGTATTATATAGAAAAACACCAAACGTAACAATTTAAAACACAATCAAATGTATTCTAGACGTGAAAGTTAAAACACGTTGATTACTTTCTTCGTATGGTGTTTTTGATTGCATGTCTAGAATTCATTAACTACTGTTTTAAATTGTTAAGTTTTGTGTTTTTTCTATATGGTACTATGTCAAAAGAATATAAAACATCATGCCTAAAATGTAAAACACAATGGCTATATAGACTTCTCACACTTTGTACGAAAAATGCCCTTTGTATAGGAACCTTACCCTATATATATAGGGTTAGTGATGTGTGAAATGTGTAGTAAATAAATCGGTCAAGTTTTAAAATGGAAAAATCTACAAAACCACACACTAACGACAAGTGTACCGGTCGCAGTGTAGCAGAGCAAGTAAGTCCGGAATATCGAACCGTGGACACAATATAGCGACTCTCGTACTACACCTCTGTCGACTCCTAGCCTAATAATTTGGTTTTTCAGAAAACTATATTTAAACTAAATAAATAAAGCAATTAATCTACTAAGACAGAAACACAAATAGGAACATGAAGCAGAACAGACAACTCGAAAACTAGAGAGAAACTGAGATAATATGGAAAACAACTACCTAGGTCTAGAATCCTACCCGCAACTCACAACGCTCGGAATTGATAATGGAATGGCTATCGGGTTCCTAAAAGTACGCCTGACTCAAGAAAAGCCTAAAGAATGCTAGATCACCTCCCGGCCTCACTAACACCTCTTGGAAAATCCTAAGGACGTGTAAATCACCGGTTACTAGTTCGGATCACCTCCCGGTCTCACCTCACTAGAGAATGCTAAGGTACTCAAAAGACTCGCTCACCTCCCGTCTCGCTAATCTCAACACATCAGAAAATGTGAAGAGTTATCTAAGGTTATTGACAAAAACTCGAATTTTGCTAGGAAGCTAAGGTAAATAAGTAAGGATCTCCTCCCGGACACACCTATACCCAAAACCTAAAAACTAGACAAACCGACACTCTATCTCCTCCCAGTCTCAAGAGTGGCAAAACACTAATTTCAAAGGCTCGCAAGGCTGCTAATAGGTTCTCTAAGACAAGAAACCTCTAGATTAACCACTAACACAAAGTCTATGGAAAATCACGTAAAACTCTAGATCTTGAAACTACTAAAGTAACAAACTAGAGAAAAACGCAAAGCAACAATCAAGCAAACCGATTACTAAAAGCATTCATACGCATTTTTATCAACAACACATAAATATTTTACCAAAACACTAAGCCAAAATTATATTATCCAAAAGCAAACGTCACAAATCACAAAATATTCATCAGTACGACCTAGGTAGCGTAAATGTTTTAGCTACTCATCATGTTCAAATATAAAACACAATCAATTCTAGTACTAAACATGGTTGGAATAAAATTAAAACACGCAAAAAGTATGGTAAAATAAATATAAAAAGAGTATAAAAATTAAACCCAAGCGTTTTGCGTCTCAACCCAAGCCTCCACATGTAAAAGTGTGCTCCCAATGCTCTGAATAATGACAAGATGCTGCTGTCTTCTTTGCTCCAATGGCGGCTGTCGAACTCTTTCGAAAATAATAATGTATTTGCCGTTCAAAAAATATGCCTGTCGAACTCTTTCGAAAATAATAATGTATTTGCCCCATTTTTTTTCCAGCCTTGGACTGGGCCACGAGCCCAGATTATTATTATTATTATTATTATTATTATTATTATTATTATTATTATTATTATTATTATTATTATTATTATTATATTAGTAGTATACTCCAAACTCGCATCTCGGGTGTTTTTGGCTCGACCAAAATTCCTCGTTTACGTTCCAACGTCCATGAACACCGCCTCTTAAGTGTTGGTGTCTCGATTAAAATTCATTCGTTTTGAGCTCATTTTTCACAAACACCTATAAAATAATAAAATAAATAAATACATAATAAAAAACGACACGAAACGAATACAAACCTGACCAAAAACTATACAAAATACATTGGAAAAGCGATGTGTTTTGCAACACATCAAACATCCCCACACTTAAACCTTTTGCGTCCCGAAAAAGAATTATACAAAATCCCAAACAACATTTTCAACAAAGCACTTAACAAAAACGATAGCATCAAACAGGGTCAAAAGCAAGCTACAAATCAATAAGCATAGCAGTTTCACAAGACTTACATCGTTCAAAAGGCTGACTAGTCAAGATGATACAATTTTAAAAACAAGGGCTACCTAGTCAAGCTTCAGTTACCTTCAAGCAACTGACTATGGCACTTGTAAGCACCCCTCACAATATCACTCATCCTCGGTTATATATTTATTTGAAGTGAATCTCTCAAAACCGAACTATGAAGCAAAATTATCATAAGCTTGTACGTCAATCAAATTTCCACCTAATTACTAACATTAACACAAATCAAGAGGACTTTGAAAGGGTAGGTAAGGTTAAAGGTAGGGAATGTTATTAGGAAAAATTGGCTTTAAAAAAATAAGAGATAAACCGGATAAACCATGAACATATAAACTCTAACCCTTTGGTCTTTTCGACCCACAACCTTTATTCTATTTTTTTTTCTTTTTTCTCTCTTTTTCATGTATTTTTTTTTCTTTCAGTTTTTTTTTTGTCAGCTTCTCTTTATGCTGATATTTTTTTTTTCATTACATAAATATATACAATCCGGTAATCAATATAAAATAAAATGGGTGACAAACGAAAGGTTTAGGCTCAAAGTGGTTTCTAAAGGTAAATGGTGAAATGGTCAAATAACAAAAACAAACGAAAAGGCTAAACAAAAAATGGGTAATCCTAATATGCCTCTATCATATCCGTGTCAAGTCCAAGCCTATGGTCTCAAAATGCATCAAAACGCAAAAGTTCTAAAATAATGCAACAAAGTCGGTATATCACACATGAAACGAATTAGTGAATATTTATATATAATATTTTAAAGGCTCAAAACTCACTGTCATGTGGAAATAAGGGTTACTGATACTAACAAGTGCAAAACAAGTAAACCATTCAGCTTGATCCACTATCCAAGGCACCCCAAACATTTTATTTCAGAAAAACAACTCAGTCAAGCCTACAATCCCGCAACTTAAAGAAACATATGCTAAGACTCGTAAACCCGACAATCGACCCCGCTTTTAACCGACGAATTACATTGAAAAGGTTCGTTTACTACGCGCAAAAGGATCGGGACTAACACCAAACCAACTTTTTTTCTTTTTAAAAAAATTTTTTTTTTGATGTTTTTTTTACTCAACCTACAACTAAGCAAAATAAAAACGAAGTCTCCCATCCCCACACATAGAAAGGCATAGTGTCCCTCAATGTGCTCCAGGATACAACGCAAACTAAAAATAAAAATGCAAAAATAAAGATGAAACGAAAAAAAATATATATAACAACAAAATAAATGGAACGAACTCCCTTGGAATATGTGGCGTTAGCTTGCAGAAAGTGTCTCGTCCGTCCACCATCTACAGCCGTATAGTGTTCACTTCGCGGCCATACTCAGAATCCTGCAAAAATAAACTAAAATGAAACTAAAAGTAAAATGACTCAAATGACAAGTGAGATGCCTGTTTACAAAAAATAATTTTATGATCGACCCCACCCGAATGGAGATTGAGTACGGGCGTGGGAGATCCAACTGTGAAAAAGGCCAAGGCAATCCCACACGACTCGATAAACAAAAAAACAAATAAATATAAATAAAAAAATAAAATAAAGAAGAATGAAAATAAAATAAAATTAAAATATACCTGGCGGATGATGATACAAAACTCTACACTTGGGTTTTAACCCAAGTTCAATCAGGTGGCTTCTCTTTTATCCACCCTTTATCCAACCCGTTTAATTCAGATCGTTCACCATTATTTGTCAGAAAACGAATGGTGAATCTAGAAAAACGATTGAAAAATTCAAACGGGTCAGAGCACTTTATACCTACACTTACCTGGACCAAACCTTATATGTGGCATTTGATGTTGGTCCTTGTGACTATGAACCCTCTCCTGTGATGGTGGTGGCACGGGCCGGCAATCCTGAATGTGATGAGGTGGTTTGGTCTTCTTCTTTGTTACCACCTCTTCCACTTTTTCCTCGTTTGGTGTATTGATCTCCGTTATTGGCATCCCTGCAAGTAAAGTTTCTAAAATAACAGATCGCCAACATGGTCAAGTTCTTTTTCTTCGAGAGTTGGTAAATCTACCAACTCATCACCAAACTCCTCCTCCCAAGATGGTATAATGCTTTTCCTTTCCATCGTCCATCTTGTTGTCTGTATCACTTCCTTCTTCAATCAACCCGACGTCTTCTTCAACCTCACTATCACTCCAAAAATCATCTTCAATGGGTTCTTGTTGGACGGAGGTGGGACTTCTTCGTCCATTATATTCTCCGATACTGGAGTGATATTATATGGTTGTAAGTATGGATTTTCCCCTTCATACCATCTATATAATCCTTGGTACTGAAGAGGCAAAAATACTATCGGTTCCCTCCAAACAGGCATATAGTGATTTTGCATTTGTGTGTAGATGCCTTCTTCATTGTAACCGGCCTGGTCGCGCTCTTCTATGTATCTGCTACAGTCTTTCTTCCACTAGTATCTGGCATTCTAAAATTCTCACTGAAAACAAACACTAAACAAACAGATCACGGGCACCAGATAGAGAAAATATATGAAAAAAATGAAGTAAATAAATAAAAATAAAGAGAAGAAAAATAAATAAAAATATCTACAGAATGACTAGATCCCGACTCGGTAGTCCTCGAAAGCGCACTGTGTCCCCGGCAACGGCGCCAAAAACTTGATGTGTGAAATGTGTAGTAAATAAATCGGTCAAGTTTTAAAATGGAAAAATCTACAAAACCACACACTAACGGCAAGTGTACCGGTCGCAGTGTAGCAGAGCAAGTAAGTCCGGAATATCGAACCGTGGACACAATATAGAGACTCTCGGTACTAAACCTCTGTCGACTCCTAGCCAATAATTTGGTTTTTCAGAAAACTATATTTAAACTAAATAAATAAATAAAGCAATTAATCTACTAAGACAGAAACACAAATAGGAACATGAAGCATGTCACACCCTCAAATTCCACGTGCGGGGTTTTACCGCGAAGCGCGTGACACACCAGGATCTCAATCAACGATCACAATAAACAGTCAACAAACATGCATTCATATATATATTAAAACCAAAATATCATGCTTTGAGTCGTAAACCAGCAGCGGAAGCATTTCTTGTTTACAACCAAAAGACATATAAAGTTTACAAAACATTGTTTAATACGTTTCAAAATCCTAGACGCTGTGCGAGACTCCGTGCGCCTAGTCCATTAACTGCTACCTTAGCGACCTGAGAAAACATGCCAAAGATCTCAACATATAATGCTGGTGAGTTCACAGTTTTTCTTTCATAAAAGAGTTGTTATAAGTTCCAAAGATCATATCCGTTACTACTAGGTTATAAGAACGTTAGCTAGACGTTAAGTGTTTTTACTACTACGGTTGGGAACCCATTACTAAACACGTACAAGAAGTTTAATCCAGCCCAGACTGACTGGGCTACCGATGCCTCGGTAACCCGAAAGTTAAGGACAATATGCACCCGCCCGGCCCCGCCGTCGAGTGGTTTGAGAGGCCCAATAGATCTATCCACATTTCCCTCGTTGTGCATCCCCGCACATTCATGGTTTCCCCCTGAGACTTTCCGAAAAAGCCGTATAGTAACATAAAGTAACCATAGTATAACATGATCTTTAATAAATAAGTAATAGCATGTTTCTCCCCCGAAGACAAAACTGTAAAAGTGGGGCTGTGACACTTACCTTAGATTGCGTTACTTGAAAATAGTTAAGTGATTATGCTATGATAGCCCCAAATAGCGGTGACCTATCATAAGACGTGTATAAGTATCCGGACTAATAACCCGCAGGTTAACTAGTCCCCGAATGTCCAGACCATAACCATAAACGTTTGAAAACATCTTTGACTGTTAAACCGACCGTACCAGACAAGACTCGACATCCCATTGGTGACCCGACATTCCATGTGTTAGCTAAATGCAAGATGTCATGCAACATGTGTAGTTAAACACTTAGCACGCGTGAAAGTCCACCTAGTTCAGCATAACGCACAATTAAAGTACAGCTGAGTCCGAACACGTGTTACCAAGTCATACGGCATGTCACGGGGTTCCTATCATGTTCCTAGGTGTCAAATCATGCTTCGGGATGTCAAAATACGCTTAAACAGCAGTACACGCGATTAGGAATTTAACATGCAATTCGGAAAAGTCAACTGGTGATTGGGAGTAGTCAACAGGCGACTGGGGCTTGTAATCGCCTGACACTTCAGGTGATTAGGGGCCTAATCGCCCCTAAAGTTCCTAATCGCCCCCTGCATCAGGCGATTAGGATTCCTAATCGCCTGCTGCAGCTGCGCAACGCATTTTCGCGCGTTTAAACCCTCCAAATCAGATCCGAAACATGTAAAAACACCCAATATCAAACCTAAACTATTTACCAACCCATTCCAAGCAAAAACCCCCCAATTAATCACTGTTCTAACACTCTTCGTGCGATTATTTCCAAAAATGGCAAAGTACCAAGTTCATTAACTAAGCTTATCTTTCCTTAAATGGAAACAAATCAGATTTCATCACTTACAAGCTTGCAAATTGACATTTCTCTGTTATAAATACCTCTCTAATGCAAACCCTAACAACAATAAATCATTAAATCATATCATAACACCTTAGATCTTCAAGAATCATGCAAATGGGTCAAAATACATATTTTCATCAAAACACAAAACTAATAGCTCAAACCCTTAGATAATCATCCTAAAAACTCCTACATATCATAAGTACATCAATTTCATGGAAACATTCATGTTATACTCACCCAAAATGATCATCTCATGCATGTAAACTTCACATATAGCAAGTATTATGGTGTAGACTTGTTTTAGAACTCTTTTCAAAGGTTTAAAGACACATAATTAGTAAAACAAGATCTAGACTTTTGGGGAACCAAACAACAACATTACAAAGGTTAGAGATGAAGAACACACCTTGGATTTTATCAAAGAAAGGTGTGTTAGCTTGGAAATGATGATTTTTGAAGCAAAACAAGTTCCAAAGATGTTCTAAGGTGTGTGGGTGGCTTAGGATCAGTTAGGGTTGCACTAAGGGTGTTTGGGGAGTCAAGGGTTGTATTTATAGGTGTTTTGACTCTGCACAACAGACCAGGCGATTAGGAGCAGCTATCAGGCGATTAGGAGTCCTAATCGTCTGTCTATTGGCGATTAGAAGCTCCAATCGCCCCCTAACTTCCGCAATCGCCTATAGTACAGGCGATTAGGCAACCTTCAGGTTCCTAATCGCCTACACATTCCAGCTGAGTTTTCGGCGCGTTAAACACTATTTTAACACATATAAACACGTATTAACATACCGACAAGTCACATAATGATTATAAACACTAATGCATGATAACTAACATGTTTACATCCGTTCACCAATTCCCGGACTCGAGACTTGCGTGTGTGCGTTTAAACCGGTGATTCCACGAATCACCAATCCTTGTACACATGGTTATGGACCGACTCCCGATGATCCCGGCGATCATCGTAACGACTCCCGATGATTCCCTAGAATCATCGTAACGACTCGACTGATCTAGCTAAGTATGTAATAAGTATGACTCGCTAAGGTAGACTTACTAGTTTAGTCAACGTTACTAACCTGAGTTTTCCGGTGTCATATCATCCCCCTGATGAAAAAAATTTCGTCCCGAAAATTGCCCAAGGCCAAAAGGAAGAGACGAAAGAGAAGAAAAATTTTCCGGTTGCCGCATCATCCCCCTGTTGAATGGAATCTCAACCCGAGATTCATGCAGTTTCAGTAGAGACATGTCTTGATTCGAAAGCGCGCTTAGGAAATAAATGAGGATAGTTAGCTTTCATCTGATCCTCCCGTTCCCACGTGAACTCCGATCCACGGTTTGAGTTCCAACGGACTTTAACAATTGGGATCTTACTCCGACGAAGGCTACGGATCTTATAATCGAGAATCTCAACCGTTCTTCCACAATACGCAGACGATTATCCACCTTGATCTCTTCGAGAGGAACAACCAAAGATTCATCCGCCAGACACTTCTTGAGGTTAGAGACATGGAAAACGTCATGAACGTTACTGAGTTCGGATGGCAGGTCAACCTGTATGCTACCTGTCCAATCCGTTCCAGAATTGCGAACGGTCCCACATAATGAGGATTCAGTTTGCCACGCTTCCCAAAATGTATAACGCCCTTCCACGGATACCTTCAATAAAACCCTGTCGCCAACCTCAAACTCTAAAGGCTTGCGACGACAATCGGCATAGCTCTTTTGACGATCCCGAACTGCTGCCATACGGTTACGAATCTGTACGATTTTCCGGAAGTCTCGTACACAAGTTCCGGCCAGTGAGTTGGCTCTCACCCACCTCAGCCCAACAGAGAGGAGACCGACATTTCCGTCCGTAAAGAGCCTCGAACGGAGCCGCCTTGATACTAGAGTGGTAGCTATTGTAGTAGAGAATTCCACCAGTGGTAGATGACTCTCCCACCCCTTGCCAAAGTCGATCACACATGCCCACAGCATGTCTTCTAGCGTTTGAATCGTCCGCTCACTTTGACCGTCAGTTTGCGGATGATAAGCCGTGCTCATATCTAGCTGAGTACCCAGAGCCTTCTGCAATTTTCTCCAGAAATTGGAGGCGAACCGAGTGTCATGGTCAGAAATAATAGAGACAGGCACCCCGTGCCGAGAAAACCACTTCCTTAAGGTATAAACGAGCCAGACGCTCGAGGCCGTCAGTTTCCTTGATAGCAAGGAAGTGCGCAGACTTTGTTAACCTATCGACGATCACCCAGATCATGTCAAAACCACTGGGCGACTTCGGGAGTTTGGTCAAAAAGTCCATTGTAATCCGCTCCCACTTCCACTCGGGAATTTCAGGCTGTTGCAGAAGGCCGGACGGCTTCTGATATTCAACCTTGACCTTAGCACAGGTCAAGCACTTGCTTACATATGAAGCTACATCCGCCTTCATATCGGCCACCAATAAAGTATCTTTAAGTCTTGATACATCTTATCAGAGCCAGGGTGAATAGAGTACCGGACTTGTGAGCCTCGTCAAGAACGAGCTCCCGCAAGCCCCCGAATGACGGGACCCAAATAAGTTCAGCGAAGTAATGTAGGCCATCGGTCCTGAGCTTGAGGTGTCTATCAGCACCATGCATGGTTTCAGCCTTAAGGTTTTCCTCTTTCAAAGCTTCTTGCTGCGCCGAACGGATTTGGTCAGGTAGACCAGAGTGGATAGTGAGCTGAAGAGCTCGAACACGACAGGTTTAGCGATTCCTTCCTGCTCAAGGCGTCTGCGACAACATTCACCTTGCCAGGATGGTATTTTATGGCACACTCGTAGTCATTAAGAAGCTCGACCCAGCGACGCTGTCGAATGTTCAATACCTTCTGATCAAAGATATGCTGGAGGCTCTTGTGATCGGTATAAATGGTGCACTTGGTACCGTACAAGTAGTGCCTCCAGATCTTCAAGGCAAAGACCACTACACCCAATTCTAGATCGTGGGTTGGGTAGTTTTTCTCGTGGACCTTAAGCTGACGAGAAGCATAGGCAATGACTTTTCCGCGCTGCATCAACACGCAACCAAGGCCCTGGATGGAAGCGTCACAATAAACCTCAAAATCGTCTGTGCCTTCAGGTAAGGACAAGATAGGAGCAGAACAGAGTTTCGCCTTTAGCATCTGAAAGGCGGACTCTTGCGAGTCTCCCCAGTTGAACTTCTTGGTCCTTCTGGGTAAGCGAGGTGAGGGGTTGGGCGATCTTCGAAAATCCCCCAATAAAACGACGATAATAACCTGCGAGACCCAGGAATTGCGGCACCTCAGTTGGCGTCTTCCGTGCTTCCCAGTCTCTGATAGCTTCTATCTTAGCTGATCAACATGTATCCCCTCTTCGTTAACCACATGGCCAAGGAATTGGACTTCACGCAACCAAAAGCTACACTTAGAGAACTTGGCATACAACTGTTCCTGCCTCAAGAGTTCCAAGACAAGACGCAAGTGTTCCCGGTGGTCCACTTCGTTCTTGGAATAGACTAGAATATCGTCAATGAAGACAATCACGAATTTGTCAAGATAGGGCTTACAAACACGGTTCATCAAATCCATGAAAATGGCTGGCGCATTGGTGAGACCAAAAGGCATGACCAAGAATTCAAAATGGCCATAGCGAGTTCGAAAAGCGGTCTTCGAATATCGCTTCTTGACTCTCAACTGATGATACCCCGATCTCAAATCGATCTTCGAATAGAAACTAGAACCCTGAAGTTGGTCAAATAAATCATCGATGCGAGGAAGAGGGTAGCGGTTTCTTGATGGTAACCTTGTTCAGTTCACGGTAGTCGATACACATACGCAGGCTTCTGTCTTTCTTCCTGACAAACAAAATAGGGGCTCCCCACGGGGATGAACTAGGTCGGATGAAGCCTTTCTCCAACAGCTCCTGCAACTGGTTAGACAACTCCTGCATCTCGGGAGGTGCAAGACGATATGGGGCTCGAGCAATAGGGCCCGCACCTGGAGCAAGTTCAATACTGAATTCGACTTGGCGATAAGGCGGAAGGCCTGGTAGATCTTCATGAAATACGTCGGGAAGTCGCAAACAACAGGAATATCTTCAATCTTCTTCTCTTCCTCGGACGAAACCGAAACAAGCGCCAGAATGGCAGAATACCCCTTACGAAGATACTTATAAGCCTTCATGCACGAAATGATACTCAAAGGGATCCCGCTCTTCTCACCATGTACCAACAGAAATTCTCCATCCGGGAGAGGAAGTCGAATGACTTTATCGAAACAGACGATCTCAGCATGGTACAAGGACAACCAATCCATACCCACAACGACATCAAAGCTACCCAAAGATACCGACATAAGATCAATAGGAAAAGAATAACCCGACAACTCAAGGCGACACCCCCTAAGGACGTGCGTCGCTTCGACTTTCTTACCATCAGCCAATTCTATCAAGTACTTAGCCTCTAAAGTGTAGGTACCCTATCAAGCAATTAACTAGATCCAAGAGATATAAAACTCTTATCGTCACTAGAGTCGAATAAAACTGTAGCATAGCGATTATCAAGAAGGAACGTACCGTAACAGTGTCAGGATCCTGTCGAGCCCCGCTCGAACCAATCACAAAGGCGCGAGCATTCCTGCCTCCGCCCCGTTGTTTCCATTACCCGATCCATTCTTCCCTTCCTCGCCCTGTTTCATCTTGGGGCAATCCCGCTTGTAGTGGCCAAGCTCACCACAGTTATAGCATCCTTGCTTACCCTGGTTCCCCAGAGGAGCAGCAGTCTGGGAGTTGGGGTAGGTGTAGCAGGTGCATTTCGGTTACCCTGAAGGTTAACCCTACAATCTTTCGCCTGGTGCCCAAGCATATGGCACCAGTGACAACGGTCCTTCTCAACACAGCGACCATTGTGGTGGAAACCACACCCGTCGCATTTCGCAGTTTCCCAGAATAACCCCCGGTTTTTGCTCAGACGACGATCCCCCAACATCAAACCTCTTCACCTGCTGAGGCGGAGCTGAGCTCGAGCCCTTACTCACGCCTTCCCACTTACGTTTGCTGCTCTCAGGAGCCCTTACAGCAGCGCCTCAGGAGGCAAGACTCCTTCAGCCACTTTCATGTTGGTCAACCTGTGAGTCACGACCGAACAACTTCAGAATGGACAGTGAGGCTGCCCGCAGCCACTAACCCCGCAACCTCCGGCACTAACCCAGCAATATAGTGCTCAATCCTCCTGTATTCCGGTGTGTGCAAATCCGGGCACAATACCGCCAGTTCGTTGTGCCTAGCTGTGTAAGCTTCAATTCAGACCCCCACCAGTTTGTGAGTCCAGACCTCATGCTCGAGCTTCTGGATCTCATCCCTCGGGCAGTAAATCGTTTTCAAGAGCTGCACGAATTCTGTCCAAGGCTTAGCATGGGCTTCCTCAATACCCATGGTCTGCTTGGTGGAGTTCCACCAAGACAAGGCTTGACCCTCGAAGGTCGCAACAGCATACTTCACCCGGTCACCCACCGGCTACTACACATCGAGAACACGGACTCAACCTTCTCCAGCCAATGGAGCAGTCCCACTGCCCCTTCAGTCCTACCGAAGTTGTGGGGTTTGCAATCCATGAACTTCTTGTAGGAGCACTGAGATGGAGGAGGATTGACAGCACCACCTGGGACCGACACACAGGTAAATAACGAGAAGAGGTACAGCACCCAAAACAAGGTAGAATAGGTGGAGATCGACTTACCACCCATAGCAGCGAGAGCAGCTTGGAATGCAGCCAGAGCTACGTTCGTTTGCTGCTGCAGCAGATTGTCCGACTCTTCCTGGGTCATATTAACATCTCCACGGCCGCCGCCGCCCCACGGCCGCCAGCATGGCCGCCTCTGCGTCCTCCACGAGCTCCCGACATCTTCTGTCACAACAAGAACAAAAGACTTTAGGCTTGCCCGTGGTATAACCCATTAGGAATTTCAATAAACTAGACCGCGTCCGCTCGGGTCCATCCGTCCAAACGCAAAGTCCACCAGGATTCCCATGCATTCCAGTTTATGATCTCGTGTGCACCCGACATGATAAACTGTTCCACATGGTCCTCCAGGCGTACTTTTTGCTTGAAGTTCAAGTCACCTAGCACTAACACTCAATCATGGTATTAATACATGTATAAGATAATAGACATAAGGATGAGCGTGTCTATTGGGGCATAGAAGGGAGATGTCCGAACCCTGGACAGATCTCGAGAGTACGCCGAAGCCACCCCCAATGTACACCGCCGCCATGAAGGTTCAATGGTAGATCGTCAGCCGTCGATCAATGGTAAGGATGAGTAAGGAGTGGGATGATGAAAAGTAAACAGATAATGTAGCGTAGAAGATGATGACACCCGACACCCCGATAAGTTATAATGGTAACCCATATGTTAAGACTCGACTATTTGTGACCGTCTAGTGTGTGCGACTTGGCTATAGACTAGACTCTACATGTAGTCTTAGTTTTACTATAACCGTTGGCTCTGATACCAATCTGTTACACCCTCAAATTCCACGTGCGGGGTTTTACCGCGAGGCGCGTGACACACCAGGATCTCAGTCAACGATCACAATAAACATCAACAAACATGCATTCATATATATATTAAACCAAAATATCATGCTTTGAGCCGTAAACCAGCAGCGAAAGCATTTCTTGTTTACAACCAAAAGACATATTAAAGTTTACAAAACATTGTTTAATAATACGTTTCAAAATCCTAGACGTTGTGCGAGACTCCGTGCGCCTAGTCCCATTAACTGCTACCTTAGCGACATGAGAAAACATGCCAAAAATGTCAACATATAATGCTGATGAGTTCACAGCTTTTCTTTCATAAAAAAGTTTTTATAAGTTCCAAAGATCATATCCGTTACTACTAGGTTATAAGAACGTTAGCTAGACGTTAAGTGTTTTTACTACTACGGGGGGAACCCATTACTAAACACGTACAAGAAGTTGAATCCAGCCCAGACTGACTGGCTACCGATGCCTCGGTAACCCGAAAGTTAAGGACAATATGCACCCGCCCGGCCCCTCATCGAGTGGGGTTTGTGAGGCCCAATAGATCTATCCACATTTCCCTCGTTGTGCATCCCCGCACATTCATGGTTTCCCCTGGGACTTTCCGAAAAAGCCGTATAGTAACATAAAGTAACCATAGTATAACATGATCTTTAATAAATAAGTAATAGCATGTTTCTCCCCCAAGACAAAACTGTAAAAGTGGGGCTGTGACACTCACCTTAGATTGCGTTACTTGAAAATAGTTAAGTGATTTATGCTATGATAGCCCCAAATAGCGGCGACCTATCATAAGACTGTATAAGTATCCGGACTAATAACTCGCAGGTTAACTAGTCCCCGAATGTCCAAACCATAACCAAAACGTTTGAAAACATCTTTGACTGTTAAACCGACCGTACCAGACAAGACTCGACATCCCATGGTGACCCCGAAATTCCATGTGTTAGCTAAATGCAAGATGTCATGCAACATGTGTAGTTTAAACACTTAGCACGCGCGAAAGTCCACCTAGTCTAGCATAACGCACAATTAAAGTATAGCTGAGTCCGAACACATGTTACCATGTCACGGGGTTTCCTATAATGTTCCTTGTGTCAAATCATGCTTCGGGATGTCAAAATACGCTTATAACAGCAGTACACGCGATTAGGAATTTAACATGCAATTAGGAAAAGTCAACTGGTGATTGGGAGTAGTCAACAGGCGACGGGCTTGTAATCGCCTGACACTTCAGGCGATTAGGGGCCTAATCGCCCCAAAAGTTACTAATCGCCCCCTGCATCAGGCGATAAGGATTCCTAATCGCCTGCTGCAGCTGCGCAACGCATTTTCGCCGCGTTTAACCCTCCAAATCAGATCCGAAACATGTAAAAACACCCAATATCAAACCTAAACTATTTACCAACCCATTCCAAGCAAAAACCCTCAATTAATCACTGTTCTAACACTCTCTTCGGAGCGATTATTTCCAAAATGGCAAAGTACCAAGTTCATTAACTAAGCTTATCTTTCCTTAAATGGAAACAAATCAGATTTCATCACTTACAAGCTTGCAAATTGACATTTCTCTGTTATAATACCTCTCTAATGCAAACCCTAACAACTAAATCATTAAATCATATCATAACACCTTAGATCTTCAAGAATCATGCAAATGGGTCAAAATACATATTTTCATCAAAACACAAAACTAATAGCTCAAACCCTTAGATAATCATCCTAATAACTCCTACATATCATAAGTACATCAATTTTCATGGAAACATTCATGTTATACTGACCCAAAAAGATCATCTCATGCATGTAAACTTCACATATAGCAAGTATTATGGTGTAGACTGTTTTAGAACTCTTTTCAAAGGTTTTAAAGACACATAATTAGTAAAACAAGATCTGGACTTTTGGGAACCAAAACAACAACATTACAAAGGTTAGAGATGAAAACACACCTTGGATTTTATCAAAGAAAGGTGTGTTAGCTTGGAAATGGTGATTTTTGAAGCAAAACAAGTTCCAGAGGTGTTCTAAGGTGTGTGGGTGGCATAGGATCAGTTAGGGTTGCACTAAGGGTGTTTGGGAGTCAAGGGTTGTATTTATAGGTGTTTTGACTCGTGCACAACAGACCAGGGCGTTTGGAGCAGCTATCAGGCGATTAGGAGTCCTAATCGCCTGTCTATTGGCGATTAGAAGCTCCAATCGCCCCTAACTTCCCAATCGCCTATAGTACAGTCGATTAGGCAACCTCCAGGTTCCTAATCGCCTACAGCATTCCAGACTGAGTTTTCGGCGCGTTTAAACACTATTTTAACACATATAAACACGTATTAACATACCGACAAGTCACATAAATGATTATAAACACGTAATGCATGATAACTAACACGTTTATATCCGTTCACCAATTCCCGGGACTCGAGACTTGCGTGTGTGCGTTATAAACCCAGTGATTCCACGAATCACCAATCCTTGTACACATGGTTATGGACCGACTCCCGATGATCCCGCGGCTCATCGTAACGACTCGACTGATCCAGTTAAGTAAGTAATAAAGTATGACTCGCTAAGGTAGACTTACTAGTTTAGTCAACGTTACTAACCTGAGTTTGCCGGGTGTCACAAAGCAGAACAGACAGCTCGAAAACTAGAGAGAAACTGAGATAATATGAAAACACTACCTAGGTCTAGAATCCTACCCCAACTCACAACGCTCGGAATTGGATAATGGAATGCTACCGGTTCCTAAAAGTACGCCTGACTCAAGTAAAGCCTAAAGAATCTGGATCACCTCCTGGTCCTCGCTAATCTCAACACATCCGAAAATGTGAAGGAGTTATCTAAGGTTATTGACAAAAACTCAATTCGCTAGGGAAGCTAAGGTAATAAGTAAGGATCTCCTCCCGTCTCACCTATACCGAAAACCTAAGAACTAGACAAACCGACACTCTATCTCCTCCCAGTCACAAGAGTGGCAAAACACTAATTTCAAAGGCTCGCAAGGCTGCTAATAGGGTTATCTAAGACAAGAAACCTCTAGATTAACCACTCACAAAAAGTCTATGGAAAATCACGTAAAACTCTAGATCTTGAAACTACTAAAGTAACAAACTAGAGAAAAACGCAACGCAACAATCAAGCAAACCGATTACTAAAAGCATTCATACGCGCATTTTTTATCAACAACACATAAATATTTTACCAAAACACTGAGCCAAAATTATATTATCCAAAAGCAAACGTCACAAATCACGTAATATTCATCAGTACGACCTAGGTAGCGTAAATGTTTAGCTACTCATTCTTGTTCAAATATAAAACACAATCAATTCTAGTACTAAACATGGTTGGAATAAAATTAAAACACGCAAAAGTATGGTAAAATAAATAAATATAAAAAGAGTATTAAAATTAAACCCAAGCGTTTTGCGTGTTCAACCCAAGCCTCCACGTGTCCAAGTGTGCTCCCAATGGTTTGAATAATGACAAGATGCTGCTGTCTTCTTTGCTCCAATGGCGGCTGTCGAACTCTTTCGAAAATAATAATGTATTTGCCGTTCAAAAAATATGCCTGTCGAACTCTTTCGAAAATAATAATGTATTTTTGCCCCATTTTTTTTCTAGCCTTGGACTTGGCCACGAGCCCAGATCATCATCCTTTTTTTTTTAATTATTATTATTATTATTATTATTATTATTATTATTATATATTAGTAGTATAACTCCAAACTCGCATCTCGGGTGTTCTTGGCTCGACCAAAATTCCTCGTTACGTCCAATGTCCATGAACAACCGGCTCTTAAGTGTTGGTGTCTCGATTAAAATTCATTCGTTTTGAGCTCATTTTTCACGAACACCTATAAAATAATAAAATAAATAAATACATAATAAAACGACACGAACGAATACAAACCTGACCAAAAACTATACAAAATACATTGGAAAAGCGATGTGTTTTGCAACACATCAGTTAGGAATCAAATACATAGGAAAGAAAAATAGGAAGTCGTAGGAAGGCTATCAAACGGACTCCGATTGAACTCATTCAAGCAGCATTGAACCTTTTTAGCAAACCCTACAATGTTAGTTTATAGTCTTCGTTTTTTGGGGTTTAGCTTGTAGTTTTTAGAATATGCTTTATTTTATTGTGTCTTTTATGTACCATTATGTCTTTTTCTTATTTTCATCATTGTGTCATTTTTTCAATTTATTGTGTCTTT
>JAUTDX010004371.1:0-26749 GCA_030844895.1 Ambrosia x helenae
ACATTGGTCTTTGGTATGCCTCAACATTCCACAATGATCACACTTAAGGTTGGATTTATTGATCTTGGGTTTGAAAGAAGAATCTGAGCGGCGACCCTGTCCCTTGGCCGCAAGTAGTGGCTAGCCCCACTCCAATTCCGGACTAAATTCCGGTGGTAGTTCCAAGGATGTTTTGTGTGTGCGGTTTCCTTCCGGACAGCCGCGTATGCTTCTTCTACTGAGGGAAGAGGATCCATTCTTAGGATCTCTCTCTTGATAGTATCGTATTGTCTATCAATTGCATTAAAAAACTGGAACAATTTCTGCTCTGTTCTTAGTTTATTGTAAGCAGTAATATCAACGGGGAAGTCATGGGATTCGGGTCTCTTCGATCGATTTCTCCACAGATTCCTTGCATTATAATCCAGAACTCCTCAAGGGGGTTCCATTTTGTTTAATAACATTCGCCTTAACATGTAAATCAAAGGTTTGGAGTTTATCCTTTACCACTACTATACGTGGTTACGAGTGCATCGCACAAAGCCTTTACGGTGGGAAACTCGGTCAGATTGCTTGCAATTGCTGGTTCAATATTCTGTATTAGCCATGAAAATACTATGAGGTCGTCTTGTTCCCATTGCTCATACTCGTCTTCGGACGGTTTGGGCGATGCTGGATTTCCTGACAAATGACCGAGGAGTGATTTTGATTTACCTCCAATAGCCACTCGAATCATACGGGCCCATAGAGCATAATTTCGGTTGTTAAGTTTGAGGCTGATCTTAAGGCTATCAGACAAATTATGTTTGGTGTTCTGGTTTTGGTTTTGGGAGGCTTGAAAACCATTGAGAAGGCTGGTTAATTGTTTTTGAAAGATCGTTGTTGTTTTGAGAGATTGGGCTGCCGCGGAAGACATGGCGGCCCTTGCTTTGGTTGTTCTTTGGAAAAGAGGTAGATGATGAGCGGTCTCTGAATCGATTAGAGCTGCTCTGATACCATATCAATTGATCAGAGAAATTTATTTCTTTTTGTCAAAATTGACTTATACAAAAAAAAATGAACAAGAAAGACCTTAGTAAATAAGGATACAAGGAAAGATAAAAGGAAACATGGCCGGACAAAAGGATCAAAAAGATCCTAAAAGCTATATGATTGATTCTGTGATAGTGAAGGCAATCTCCCAAATAAGGAAATGATGAATTAATTCTGATCCTATAATTTTATTTTTCTAACACGAACGTATACTCCCAAAAGTTTTGAACTTGTATCAATCATTGTCCTTGTTTCCTTTTGCTCTTAATTCCCTTTAACCCAAATGACTTGAAACACTAATTAAATTACATACAATGTCCTAAATGGAACTTACCGTTATAATGCAACACCCACAGTTACCGAAGGTAGAAGAAAGCAACCTGCGTTTGTCTGTGTATTTTATTCCTTTTTGTATTTTTTTTCATTTAAATTTCATTGTTACCCACATTCAAGATTTCTAACACTTGGTTTATGCGTTTAAAAATTTCTTAATTAAATGTTCTGTGGTTTTCTTCATTTTATGTTTACTTCATTTATTTTAAGAAGTTATGTTAATGACATTTAAAATTTATAACACAAGTATGTTTAGTTTATATAATCCACTCTTATTTTACATACTTATCAAACTTAACAACAATTTAAATGTTAACTTCCCAACATAAACAACCTTTTGGTTTACATAAAAAATTACTTGTCACAAACATTTTAGGGGGTAACAATACGATGTCCCTACCTTTAGATCCAAAATTGCCAGGGAAGACTTTGAGGAGCTTGTGTTACAGTTTGCTTAAAAGTTTTGGGTTCTTTGACTAATAGTTCGTGTTGAAGATCGCCCTAGAAGAAACAAAAACGCTTATGGTTAGCCGGATTGGTATGGAAATATAAACTTTTAGGTTCATCTAACGTGTTATGAAGTTTATTCCCCACATGTTATTATTCAAGTGGTATCGCTTCCGAATATGCTTTACATTGTAATTAACAGTTAAGATCTTCACTGAATCACTGTGCTCTCAAATTCCCTCACACAGGTTTCCACCACCACAGAATCAACACAACCCGAAACATACAACATATTTTTGTCTACTTTGTAGTAAACATCTTCAACTCCCCCGAGCCGGGCAACCATATTCTTTATGTTGCGGATGTCACTTTTGCTACTAAATAATCCCAGGCAAATTTCCTGAAATTCATACACACACATACATATATATAATTAATCCGATTCGTTTAGAAAAATAGTTAAAGGAAAGGCATAACATTCATGTAATATTCACGGGTGAAGATAACGTAAAAAGTAGAGTAACGTAAAAAGAGTAAGAAAGATTAACAACCATGAGATTACAGGGGCAAGATAGTAATTTTATTGCGTCATTAAACTTGTCAAAAAACACGGTAAGGGGTTAGTCAATCTCCAATAAACGTAATTCAAAATTAATGAAATTAAAAGTATGCTCATTAACGAAATTGAGTAATCCCCATCTCAATAACTTTTTCTCTCCTAATAATTGACTAGGGTTTTCAAACCAACAACACATTTCGAATCACACGCAGAAAACACAGAGAACCCACTGGTAATGTCGATGAATGTGAATTCAAGTAGTGTTTATCAGATTGCATAATAAAAAACCACCACTCCGCAAGACAAAGCTTTGTTTAAGAAAAGCAACCACTTCCGAACAAGCTTTGATTTGGAAATGAAAAACAGAGCATGTTTCACTCAGAAATAATGATAGAATCCATCTGGATCCTTAATCCAACTGAAACACTTACCGGTCAATACCCAATCAAAGTCAAAAGTCAACGGTCAAAGTCAGCAGGCAAAAGTTTAGGAGCAATTATCTCTAATAAGCTTATTAATATTTCTTGTTCTAGTTTTTAGAATTGTCTATGTTTTATATTATCAAATTAAGGTTCTAATCCTTTTAATTGGAGACCTCCCATTCTTTAATTTGGGCGCTATCCTGTATTTGATTTCCGTATTTTAATCTATCAATTTCTGGTTCTATCAAATAACACAAGCCTAAAACGTAAAATGGTAAGAAAAAAAAAATGCAAGTGTAGGTTAAAAAATATGCAAGTGCGGGTTAGAAATCACGCAAGTTGAATTTTCAGGAACCATAATTACTGAAGTTGATTTTTTTTAGAAAACCATAATTACT
Organism: Ambrosia x helenae; assembly: GCA_030844895.1. Taxonomy (NCBI): domain Eukaryota; kingdom Viridiplantae; phylum Streptophyta; class Magnoliopsida; order Asterales; family Asteraceae; genus Ambrosia; species Ambrosia x helenae. Next base: position 3,171 of record JAUTDX010004371.1, read on the forward strand.
TAGGTTAATTTTTTTAGAAAACCCAAAAACCATAATTACTCAAGTTGCAAATTATCCTCTAAAAAGTCCACTTACATCACGAAAGATGAAGGGTGTAATACAATTATGCAAGTTGTCCAATATGAGCAACATAAAGATATAAAAAATCAAATCATACAAAAAAAAAAATAATCAAATCTTCATTTCAATAGGCAAACAATGCACAATCAGCATGTTGATTCCAATTACGCAAGATGTAAAGAGGTTGTAAGTGGTGGTTAATTTTGATTGTTGAGTTGTAGATCGATGGTGGAGCTGGGAGGTTGACGGTGGTGGTTGATTATGATTGTTGTGGTTTGATTTTGATTTTAATATTGATATTCGTTTGGTTACTTTAGAATCCAGACTTGAACGTGATAACAGGGGGATGGCTAAATGTCTAATCTATCATTCACAAGGAATTAAGACACATGTAACCCAAAAAAAACCGTCATTACACATGGCAGTCTCATGATTGGCTTACACTTTTTACGTTAAAGGTCTTTATACATAATACTTTCACTAATATTAACAACCAAACTTTCTATAATACAGATTCTACATATATACATGTGTATATTTAATTCGATTTGTTTGAAAAATAGTTAAAGGAAAGGTATAACATGCATATAATATTAACAACCGAACTTTTAAAAATATGTATCCGACATATATTTACATATCGCAATTGCAATTCTTGCTTACGTTATCTCAATATAAAGTTACTAGGTTATATCCCGGAAGTTTTCCTGGATGACAAATCTAATATAATGTGACAAAAGTGTGTTACGATCTAGAATACAAGTTAATGTACTACAATATGAGAAACCAACAATTTTAATCATTTGAATAAAAATGAAAATGTATCTTAATGTAAGGCCCGAATTTATTATTATTATTATTAATTTTTTTGTAAATAGTAAACAACCAAAACACCCATTATATATACATGTTAAAAACATTTGTCCAACAACTACCACCAACTAACCACTTTGGTTTATCTACAAAAGATGATGTCCAAGTTAGCTACCATGTAAATCTTTGACCCATTTTCAAAACATGTACATTACACATTAACACCCTTTTTATATGACTCCAAGATTCTAGTATTAACATGGTACCCAACCCAAAAGAAACTTGAGCGTGCATAATCCATCCTTGCTTGAGACTTGATCTTCATTCATGTGCTTTACCTATTCAAAACAACAAGGCAACTATTAGTAGGCATAATCACCATCATCACTTGTCCAAGGAAACCAAACATTCCATGGAGTCATGATAATGTCCATACTTATACCATTTAACCCAATAAGGGTACTTCTACCATTTTAACCCATAAAGGGTATTTCTACCATTTTGACCCATTAAGATCATTCTACCACACTAACCCATAAAGGGTATTTCTACCATTTTGACCCACTAAGGTCATTCTACCACTTTAACCCATAAAGGGTATTTCTACCATTTTGACCCATTAATGTCATTCTACCACTTTAACCCATAAAGGGTATTTCTACCATTTTGACCCGTTAAGGTCATTCTACCACTTTAACCCATAAAGGGTATTTCTACCATTTTGACCCGTTAAGGTCATTCTACCACTTTAACCCATAAAGGGTATTTCTACCATTTTGACCCGTTAAGGTCATTCTACCACTTTAACCCATAAAGGGTATTTCTACCATTTTGACCCACTAAGGTCATTCTACCACTTTAACCCATAAAGGGTATTTCTACCATTTTGACCCACTAAGGTCATTCTACCACTTTAACCCATAAAGGGTATTTCTACCATTTTGACCCGTTAAGGTCATTCTACCACTTTAACCCATAAAGGGTATTTCTACCATTTTGACTCACAACAATACATGTATAATTATCAAGACAAGTAAGTTTAGTGGGTTATTAGTTGGTGGAAACTAACTTACCTTTGTTGTGTGCACCTTGCTCCTTGTGATCACTCGTACCTTCCACCTTCACACCTACATAGTGAAGGAATTCATACTTTAGCTTCTCTTACTTTACCCTTTACCAAATCTTGGTTCAAGGTAAATAAACTAGCATAACCACATAGCCACAACTTCTACAATCATATTCATCATGCAATTTTCACAATTTCACCTATTCTAAGATACTAGGCATTTCATCATACAATTGGTGTGCATATCCATACATACAAGTGGTTATACCATTTCATGACACAACATCCCCAATTCTATACTTATATTTACAATCTACCCTTCCATTTAACAACAATACTAATTCACATAGAACTTTCTTGGTGTTGAGGTCCTGTTGACTTTTAAAAGTCAACATAAAACCTTCATCCCAACACCCATTTTAATCCCTTTTACAATTCAGCCCTAAAACAAGAATTTAACATACAATCCCTTTAAATTTACACTACTACACATAGCATACATGCTTTCCTAACCACAACAAGTAGTTATCACAACATAATCATACAATCCATCCTACTACTTTCAACTTCACCAAAACTAATTCTACAACTTACCAACATGATTAATACCACAAAAGGGTTAATAATTCAAGGACATGTAAGGGATTAGAGGTGAATTCTTACTTCAATTTTAGCAAAGAATGGATGAGGTGAGGCCCCCTATGTGTCGCCCCCTCTCCCCTTCTTCCTGATTATTTCTTTTGCTTAAGAATTATCCCCATTTACCTTGTTTAGTCCTTTAAGTAATGTTACTACCATTCACCCCACATTAACCCTTCAAGATAAGTGCTATATCATGTTTGGCCCCTATCTATTATCAACTAAGTTTCCACCATTTTACCCAAGTAATTAGCTTGGTAATATTTATGTTTATTGAATGTACAACTATCTATGCACCACTTACAACTAGGAGTACACCTTTTATACATACATATGTATACGCATACACATATACATACATAGATAGATATAAATATGTATATATATAATTTCCACCATACTATTATTACTTAACATTTTTGGGGTGTTACAAGTCTACCCCCCTTAAAGAGGTTTCGACCCTGAAACCTAGATACGTACCGAATAAAGCCGGATAGTGTTTCCGCATTTTCCTCCTCGGATTCCCACGTGAGATCCGAACCCTTCCGATGTTACCATTGCACCAAGACTTGGTTTATGGACTTATTACGCAACCGCTTCACCTTGAAATCTTTTATGGCTATTGGCTTTTCTACATAATTCAACTTGTCGTCAACTTCTATGTCTTCAAGGGGCACATAGGCGGTTTCATCCGCAAGGCACTTTCGCAATTGTGACACATGAAAGGTGTTATGAATCCCACTAAGAGATAGTGGTAATTCTAACTGGTAAGCAACTTGCCCAACTCGTGCCAAAATTTTAAATGGCCCGATATAACGCGGGCCTAGCTTCCCGCGCTTACGGAACCTGATGATCCCCTTCCAAGGGGAGACCTTTAATAACACAAAGTCCCCGACCTGGAATTCAATGGGGCGCCTTCTACGTCCGCATATTCCTTCTGACGATCTTGAGCGGCTTGTATCCTAGCCCGTATCAGGCTAATCTTCTCATTAGTAAGGGCCACTAGATCATTTGGAGCCAACTCCCGCTGACCCACTTCTCCCCAACACACCGGGGTTCTACATTTTCTCCCATATAACATCTCAAATGGTGCCATTTGGATGCTATTGTGATAACTGTTATTGTAAGAGAATTCCACTAAAGGCAAGTGTTCATCCCAATTTCCCCCAAAATCTAAGACACATGCCCTCAACATATCCATGAGGGTCTGAATGGTCCTTTCGGTTTGCCCGTCAGTTTGAGGGTGGTAGGCGGTACTAACGAACAACTTTGTACCCATTTCTTCTTGATACTTCATCCAATACCGGGAGGTGAATCGGGTGTCCCGATCTGACACGATAGACACAGGTACACCATGTCTGGATACAATCTCATTCATGTAAATTTCCGCCATCCGTTCAGAGGTGTAAGCCTCTCGAATAGCCAAAAAGTGGGCACTTTTCGTAAGCCGGTCCACCACTACCCAAATTGCATCATGACCCCTCCTTGTCTTTGGTAATTTCGTCACGAGATCCATGGTTATCTCCTCCCACTTCCACACCGGTACCTCGAGTGGTTGTAGCTTCCCATACGGCTTTTGGTGTTTGGCTATGACTTGTGAGCAAGTCAAACATTTCTCTACATACTTAGCGATGTCGCGTTTCATCCCCGGCCACCAATAGTCTCTCTTTAGATCCCGATACATCTTTGTCGCCCCCGGATGGATTGAGAACCGGGACTTGTGGGCTTTGTCAAGTAGTGAAGCCTTGACTTCACACGTCCACGGGACCCATATTCGCCCATATCGGGTTTTCATCCCACCCGCGTCTTCTTCCAATGTATCTATCATCCCCTTCATTCTTATCTTCTTCGGGTCATTGGCTTGCAAGGCCTCGATTTGGGCCTTCCGTATCTCATCCAAGATGTTAGGTGTAATCACTATACCCAAGGCCTTAACTCGGATCGGAGGCGGGTACTCTTTCCGACTCAAGGCGTCGCCACCACATTGGCCTTGCCCGGATGATACATGATTTCACAATCATAATCTTTGATCAATTCTAGCCACCTCCGTTGTCTCGTGTTGAGGTCTTTCTACTCGAAGAAATACTTGAGGCTTTTGTGATCGGAGTATATGGTACATTTTGTCCCATACAAATAATGCCTCCAAATTTTCAATGCGAACACTACGGCCCCCAGTTCCAAATCGTGGGTGGGGTAATTACATTCATGGGGTTTGAGTTGTCTTGATGTGTAGGCGATGACTTTCCCCCGTTGCATCAAGACACACCCCAACCCTTGATGAGAGGCATGTGTATAAACCACAAAATCATCTGACCCTTCAGGAAAGGTTAGAACGGGCGAACTAGATAGTTTCTCTTTCAATACTCGAAAGGCTCTTTCTTGGTCTTCGCCCCATACAAACTTCTCGCTCTTCTTAGTCAGCCGTGTCAAAGGTAGTGCCACCTTTGAAAAGTCTTGGATGAATTTTCTATAATAACCGGCTAGACCCAGAAAGCTTCGAATCTCACTTGGGTTCTTGGGAGAAACCCATTCCGTCACTGCCTCACTTTGAGGGATCCACAGAAATGCCCTTCTCATTCACCACATGTCCCAAAAACTGGACTTCTCTCAACCAGAAAGCACACTTAGAAAATTTAGCATAAAGCCTTTCCTTCCTAAGAGTTTCGAGGACCTCCCGCAAGTGACCCGCGTGATCCGATTCACTTCGGGAGTAAATCAAAATGTCGTCTATAAATACTATCACAAAGCGATCCAACATCGAACGACACACCCGGTTCATTAAGTCCATGAATGCAGCCGGAACATTTGTCAGCCCGAAGGACATTACTAGGAACTCGTAATGTTCGTATCGAGTCCTAAACACAGTTTTGGCTACATCTTCTTCTCTTACCTTCAACTGATGGTACCGGAACGAAGGTCGATTTTTGAAAACCAACTCGCCCCTTGAAGTTTATCGAATAAATCATCAATTCGAGGTAAGGGATATCGATTCTTCACCGTCAATTTATTTAATTCCCTGTAGTCTATACACATTCGCATGGACCCGTCCTTCTTTTTAACGAATAGCACGGGGTCTCCCCAAGGCGACACGCTAGGGCGTATAAAGCCCTTATCAAGTAGCTCTTGGAGCTGTGCCATCAATTCTCGCAACTCAGTGGGCGCCAATCGATATGGTTCCTTGGCCAGCGGTTGAGCACCGGGCACCAATTCGATCCGAAATTCCACTTCGCGTTTGGGAGGAAGTCCCGGGAGATCGTCCGGAAACACATCCCGAAACTCCCTAACAACCGGTACTTCTTCGATCTTGGGGGTGGTGATGGTGGTATCAACCACATAGGCCATGAATGCCTTTTCCCCATTATGCACATACTTCATGGTTTCCACCAAGGTACACAACTTGGCGTCAACCTTTCTATCCCCAATAAAACTTACCCGCCGCCCACTAGGTGTGGTAACATAAATGGTTTTATTTTTGCATTGGAACTCCGCGTGGTGTTTAGCCAACCAATCCATGCCTATCACCACTTGGAATTCCCCCATGGGCATAGGTATCAAATCTACCCAAAATCCTCCCCTTCTACCGTGAGAGTACAATTTCTACATATGTTGTGTAATAAATAACTTTTACTACCCGCGATTTCTACTTCTAATGGGCTTGACATCTTTTCTATGATAAAGGAGGGGCGGTAGATCACTGTGGAAGACACAAAAGACCTACTTGCTCCCGTATCAAACAACACGCACATAAGAGTATTGTTGACTAGTAACATACCCGATACCACCTCAGGGTGGTTCTTTGCTTCCTCGGTAGTAATTTGGAACATTCTTCCTCGGCCCTTAGGGGCTTCATTCTTCTTGCCCTCCCTTGGTGATTCTTTCCTTGGGTTCTTGCAATCTGCCTTCACGTGTCCGGGCTCATAGCAGTTGAAACATAATTTGGCTGGGCTGGGGCATTTGAAGAACGGGTGTCCCGGTTTCCCACAATTGTAACATGTTCTTTGCCCTAGCCGACATTCCCCCATATGAGGTTTCCCACAAGTCTTGCAATTGGGTATGTCCCCCTTCCTGTTATCTTTCTTGCCTTGATCATAATTCTTTGCCTTCTTGGACGGTTCAAAACTCTTTTCCGCCTTTCGTTTCTCCCCCCTTGCTTCTTGTCGCTTTAGTTCCATTTCTCGTTCACGAGCCCAATCTATCAATTCAGTCAATGTACTACACTTTGATGCAGTGATAAACTCTCTATACTCCGTCTTCAACATATCATGGTATCGATTTACCTTCATCCTCTCAGTCCGAACCAACTCCGGACAGAACTTCATCTTATCTAAGAACACACTTGTGATTTCGTCAATCGTCTTATTCTTTTGTCGGAGGTGGAGGAATTCTTCTTGGATTCTGTCAATTGCGGTTTGAGGGCAATGATGTCTCAAGAAGACCTCCTTAAATTCATTCTAGGTCATTGCTTTCACCCGATCTTGCCCCAACTCATTGGTAAAGCTATCCCACCAATCCTTTGCACGGCGTCATAATTGACCCGTAGCAAACATCTCCTCGTCCTCGGTCTCACAATGGCTCCGAATAAACACCCCTTCCATATCGGAGATCCACCTTTGACATTCAAGTGGATCGATTTCCCCATTAAATACTGTTGGGTTACAGGCCATGAAGTTCCTGTATGTGCACCTCTTATTAGTCCTTGAACCGGACGACCCTTCTTCAATCAACTTTTTCAATTCTTCAAGTTTACTAGTCATCATGCCTTCCACTATCCCCAGGATGTTACTTTCCACCTCTTCTATTATCTTAGGGAGGTTTACCTTTATAGCCTCCCCCACTTCTATTGCTACCATCTCCTTTACTTCATCGTGTTGGGTACGTTCCCCTGGTGAGTTATCACCTTCATCCGCCATGTTTCTGAAACATTAACAACCATTTAACATGTATACCATATCACGGTATTTCAATCATCATTCATTCTTTCTAAGAAGTAATTCTCTACTCCCAATATTTGGGCTACCACATTCTCTACTATGTGTATACCCGGATTGTAATCCCATGTGTATAAATGCGTCAATAAATGAGTTTTAAGGAATGTTAAGTTGTCGAATGGTGTTGCTTTGATATTATTATGTCGTTTCAGGATTCGATGACTAAAGGAAGCAAAAATGACGTTTTGGAGTTGCTCGGGCAAGGTACGGAAGCATAAACAAGCTGAAAAATCAAAATCTAAGGCTGAAGGGTGAGTTGGCGTAGGGTACGCCAAAAGTGGCGTAGCCTACGCCACTTGCGTAGGCAGGGAGTAACAAGGTGGTGTAGGGCAGCAGGATTTAGCTTAGGCAAAATGGCATGGCGTAGCCTACGCCAAAACTGGCGTAGGATACGCCAAAGGCAGATTTCATTCTCTTTTTTTTTCCACCTTTCTACTTACAATCCTTTTTGGTCCTTTGTAACCAAAATTTTCCAACATTTAAGAGTTCATTGACTAACTCACCCACCCTTTACTCCCACACATACCTTGATCAAGTCTCGGATCGAATGCACGCCCCCACGAGCTTCCGGTTTGAGTTCAAGCACCTTATGTGCTCGATTCGCTCAAACCTTGGCTCTGATACCAACTTGTAAGGCCCGAATTTTTTTTTGTAAATAGTAAACAACCAAAACACCCATTATATATACATGTTAAAAACATTTGTCCAACAACTACCACCAACTAACCACTTTGGTTTATCTACAAAAGATGATGTCCAAGTTAGCTACCATGTAAATCTTTAACCCATTTTCAAAACATGTACATTACACATTAACACCCTTTTTATATGACTCCAAGATTCTAGTATTAACATGGTACCCAACCCAAAAGAAACTTGAGCGTGCATAATCCATCCTTGCTTGAGACTTGATCTTCATTCATGTGCTTTACCTATTCAAAACAACAAGGCAACTATTAGTAGGCATAATCACCATCATCACTTGTCCAAGGAAACCAAACATTCCATGGAGTCATGATAATGTCCATACTTCTACCATTTAACCCAATAAGGATACTTCTACCACTTTAACCCATAAAGGGTATTTCTACCATTTTGACCCATTAAGGTCATTCTACCACACTAACCCATAAAGGGTATTTCTACCATCTTGACCCAATAAGGTCATTCTACCACTTTAACCCATAAAGGGTATTTCTACCATTTTGACCCGTTAAGGTCATTCTACCACTTTAACCCATAAAGGGTATTTCTACCATTTTGACCCGTTAAGGTCATTCTACCACTTTAACCCATAAAGGGTATTTCTACCATTTTGACCCACTAAGGTCATTCTACCACTTTAACCCATAAAGGGTATTTCTACCATTTTGACCCACTAAGGTCATTCTACCACTTTAACCCATAAAGGGTATTTCTACCATTTTGACCCACTAAGGTCATTCTACCACTTTAACCCATAAAGGGTATTTCTACTATTTTGACCCGTTAAGGTCATTCTACCACTTTAACCCATAAAGGGTATTTCTACCATTTTGACACACAACAATACATGTATAATTATCAAGACAAGTAAGTTTAGTGGGTTATTAGTTGGTGGAAACCAACTTACCTTTGTTGTGTGCACCTTGCTCCTTGTGATCACTCGTACCTTCCACCTTCACACCTACATAGTGAAGGAATTCATACTTTAGCTTCTCTTACTTTACCCTTTACCAAATCTTGGTTCAAGGTAAATAAACTAGCATAACCACATAGCCACAACTTCTACAATCATATTCATCATGCAATTTTTACAATTTCACCCATTCTAAGATACTAGGCATTTCATCATACAATTGGTGTGCATATCCATACATACAAGTGGTTATACCATTTCATGACACAACATCCCCAATTCTATACTTATATTTACTATCTACCCTTCCATTTAACAAGAATACTAATTCACATAGAACTTTCTTGGTGTTGAGGTCCTGTTGACTTTTAAAAGTCAACATAAAACCTTCATCCCAACACCCATTTAATCCCTTTTACAATTCAGCCCTAAAACAAGAATTTAACATACAATCTCTTTAAATTTACACTACTACACATAGCATACATGCTTTCCTAACCACAACAAGTAGTTATCACAACCTAATCATACAATCCATCCTACTACTTTCAACTTCACCAAAACTAATTCTACAACTTACCAACATGATTAATACCACAAAAGGGTTAATAATTCAAGGACATGCAAGGGATTAGAGGTTAATTCTTACTTCAATTTTAGCAAAGAATGGATGAGGTGAGGCCCCCTATGTGTCGCCCCCTCTCCCCTTCTTCCTGATTATTTCTTTTGCTTAAGAATTATCCCCATTTACCTTGTTTAGTCCTTTAAGTAATTGTTACTACCATTCACCCCACATTAACCCTTCAAGATAAGTGCTATATCATGTTTGGCCCCTCTCTATTATCAACTAAGTTTCCACCATTTTACCCGAGTAATTAGCTTGGTAATATTTATGTTTATTGAATGTACAACTATCTATGCACCACTTACAACTAGGAGTACACCTTTTATACATACATATGTATACGCATACACATATACATACATAGATAGATATAAATATGTATATATATAATTTCCACCATACTATTATTACTTAACATTTTTGGGGTGTTACACTTAAAGATAAAATGTACTTTTGGATGAGGAGCAGAGACAAAATCAACCATTGCAAGACGTGATTGAGGTGGTGGTCTTGAAGCTGTAAGTTTGTTAGAAACACCTTGTTTAAACCTTTTATACTCTGAAGAAAACATAATTACTATTTACAGTTTCATTTAATATAAAGAATCCATAAGAAACTTGTGTATCGCACATTAGGTTAAAAAAATTATATTACACGAGGTTGAATAAATAAAAAATTAAATGGTCTTAAACTAGCGGAAATATAAAAAGAATTAGTTAAGAAAATAAATATTAAATCAATAAGAGATAAACGTGAAATTATGAATTAATTATATTATTTAATATGAGAGATAATTGAGATAATCATAAGATTTTTATTTGTTATGTAGTAAAATAATAATAAACATAAACATAAAGATTATAAATTAATAAATATCAGGTTATTTATAACCTTTAGCACTAGAGATAGTCTAATAATTACAAGTTATATATATAGTCAAGGTTGTAAAAAAATCCATCCTGATTAATCGCTAGTCCCCACTTTACTGATTAATAGTTAAAATATAACTAGAAATATAAATATTATAACAAGAATGAAAATGATTTTGCTACTTTTTTTTATCACCTATGACATATTTAATAAACAAATAAATCACTAGGGCTGTAAATAAACCAAACTGTGGGAAGTTCGTTTATGTTCGTTTGTTTAATAAATGAACAAACACAAACAAGAATTTATGTTAGTTTAGTTAAATAAACAACTATGAACAGAGGCCGGGTTCGTTCATTTATTTTGTGAACGTTCGATAGCGTGTTCGTTTATGTTTGTGTTCGATAGTTTGTTAGGGTTTTTAACCTTTTTTTTAATTGAAGTAACTCAAATTTCCTAGTAGTAGATTATTTAATATATATCAGTTTATCACATATTAATATTACTTTAACTATTTTGGTTGACTATTATTTTTGGTGGATTAAACAAGGGTTTCAAGTTTATTTTTGTGTTTTTATGAGACATTATGTGATCAAGATTATGTGAAGAATATTTGGGTAATTATATTAGTATATTTTGAGCCGACAATGTTTATGATGAAAAATGCTGATTTTATTCCGAATTTAGTTTGTTTCTGCTTTTGTTCATTAATGTTTATTTGTGTTCATTGACGTTTATTTGTGTTTGTTTGCATTCGATTTTGTCCAATATCAAAATTTAACAAGCAGATACAAATGAAAACGAACAGGTTCATTTCCTTAACAAACGAACATGACCAGAAACTCATTCGGTAATTGTTCATGAACTGTTCGTGAACACGTTATTTCCTTAACAAACAAACACAAACATAAAATCTCGTTAGGTAAGGCTTCACGAACAGTTGTGAAAACGTTATTTCCTTAATAAACAAACACGAACAAAGAGTTGTTCGTGTTTGTTTGATTCATATACAGCCCTATAAATTACTAATCAAAATATAATAAAAGTACTAAACACAAGTGGATATACATACTTTGTGAAGGGTTTTTCATGAAGCTCCTCAATATATTCCAGATGCATAAATGATGCATTCAAGTACTCCGACTGATAAGATTTTCTCCATCCTTGTAACTCTATGACAACAGGTGATGTCACTAAATATTTAGAACATAATAAGTATAAAAAGCAGCTTCTTATATAGAATTACCTGTATAGGGAATGGTATCACCAAACCATCCCTTTATCATACTAGGGGTCGATGATTTGAAGAAATCACGACGACAAAGATAGTACACTTCCCTGGTCACCTCAAACTCAGACAAATCTCCTCCGATCATCTCTTCCGTTTTCATTGAATTATTTTCCATGTTTTCTTCTTGCTCTACTTCTCCATCATCCATATACACAAGGCTAGCACCACATTTGGTGACTATCATTTCTTTCTCCACATGAGTAGATACTATTACTTTATCACCAACGGTTAATATGTTACCTATTGGCCAATAACTTAACCACATAGCATCCCCATCAACTCTTGGTTTGCGGTAAAACAAAGGATTGTATATCCAAGTAATACCCTTCATTTTGTTGCAAATTTTGATGAAAAAAGGCCACCTATCTTTATCCTTGGATCCTGATAATCTATATAAGCAACATACATTCAATCCTAGGATCCTGTTTTTCTTTGGATGCAAAGACACATGAAAGGATAAGGATCCCCGTGTTGCTGTATGCTCAAATGCCATCATGATATGATCACTTATGGCTTGCAAATTGGTGCTCCTTATACCATATTCGTACAACATCTATGACAAAAATCATAGAAAATATGATTAGTCGTATATCAATCAGTTTGCAGGTGAGATATAAATATAATTTTTGTGTAATTTTGTATCCATTTGAATAAAAAAAACAAAGAAAAAACTTAGTGATTCATCACTAACCTTGTGCTTATTATGATCTTGATATGGCTTGATCCATTTCATGGGTCCCAAATTTTCATCATCAAGTTCTTTTATGGCATCCCATTTAAAAAGGCCTTCAACGTAACGTAGTTTGGAACAACCTTTATATTCGAACTTTCTTAATCTGAAACGAGCTGATTGGAATGTCACTTTTCTCTAATGATTTACAGTTATATGTATACAACTCTTCTAGCATAATCGGGAGACACAATATGGCTTTGAGATTTTTACAGTTATTCAAGTTGAGTACCCGAAGCATTGTAAGATCAATGTTATCGGGTATGGACTCAAATAGATTACCCATTAAGCTCATGCCAAATAATAGGTCACTAAATGCCACACTAAGGTCACTATCATGCTCAAGATTGCAGTCATCGAGAAACAAATACTTTAATGATCGCGGTAAAGAAAACAAAGGTTGTCTTGCAATTCCTCCACCAATACACAAAGCTTTTAGCTGTTTCTGTTGATTTGCAAGCTTCTTATGCAATGAAGTCTTCCACAGCTTTTTACATCCTGCCAAGTTCAATAGAGAAAGACTCTCAAGGCCTCCTATGGTCTTACTAACATGTGTTAAATTTATACAACACCAAAGAATCAAAGTCTCAAGATTAGGTAGTCGGTTGAGCTTGCGAATACTAACAAGTTTCATACAATTAGTAAGATTTAGAATCTTCAGCGAGTTAATAACCTATTTCACGAAAAAAAACATCGTGAGTTTATAATGGTACATTAAGATGAAATCGTCTAAACCATAAAAATTAAAAGTTTGGTTGATAGATAGTAACTTATTCCTACCATGGGCGCCTCAAACATTTCCAAGTTTCCACTAGTCATATCTATAGCAACCAAGAATTTGCTCACCACTAAGCCGAATGGTACTATTCTCAAATGGCATCCATGCCAGCTCAAGGATCTCAATTCCGGAAAATTTTTGTATTCCCAGTGAGTTTCACATAATTAAGCTGGAGCAATTTTAGTTCTTTCATCCTTTCAAGTGAGCTTGTTTTTAATGGGTAAGACCTGAAAATTTATCATGAAGTTAGAGAATTTCAAAACTCACATCTGGGAGTGAATGCACTAAGCCTTATGCATCAAATATAAATTGGATGTTAGATTCTTTCGCTAGCGAAAATGGGAAATGTGATGTTTCCTTAGTTATAAGTCTATATATGTTGAGTTAGTGTAATGGTGTGTCAACTTAGAGAGAGACTACCTCCCAAAAAACCAACTCAGGAGATAGACATTAGTTCAATTGTTTGGTTTACCTTTGTCCCTTTTTTTAGCTTTCGTGTGTCAAGTGTTAGACCTTCAATTGTTTCCAAGCCCTATAATGAAAGGCATAAAGAGATTAGTTAATATAGGTGGTTGTAAGATGAAAAAATAAGAAGCAACTTACGTCCCCTTTTGTTAATACACAATAAGCATCATCACTGCACCAGACTCTAGTATGTTTTGCAGGATCTTTGGACTCTTCACGAACTATATTACTTCCCATATCTTGAAGCAATTGATGCATCATCAATTTCTTATTTGATGATATGGTTAGAAGACACTTGTTGATGAGGGTCATGATACCTACTTTCGCATGCCAATCAGGCTCTAATATCTTAATCACATAATCCACATCTTTCCCAATAAAGAAAGCAACAATAAGCAGAAATAACTCTTTGTAACCGGCAAGTGGCAAGGAGTCAAAGCTCGTTTGTAGTACACCTTGGATTCTAGAATCAAGATTTCCTTTCAATGAACCCAGTGAGTTCAATCTACTTGTCCAAATTTCGATTACGTTGTTTCTTTCTCTTATGTCATCAACACTAACACATAGAGAAGAACCCAAAACCTTAAGAGCAAGTGGATTTCCTCCACAACATTGTGCCAACTCTGCTGCTAGCCCCTTAAAACCTTCCAAAGGAAATTTGGATCCAAATGCATGGCAACAAAATAACTCTAATGATTCATGATTATTTAACAATTTGAGTTGGTGAACATGACAACTCCAAGATATGGACTCAAACCATGAATTTATATCTAGAAGCCTGGTTGTAATTATAATCTTGCTCTTTGTATGAACGACACTTGTTCCAAGTAAAGCGTTTAATATGTTGTGTTCATCTATGTCATCAAGAACTATAAGCAATTTTTTCATATGCAAGGCCTCCTTAATCTTAGTAGTACCATCAGAAACACAAGATATCATTGTATTCTTACCACCTAAAATGTCTGTTAGAAATTGTTTCTGTAGCCCAAGCATACCATAAGCACTTTCTTTGAAGCGCTTTCCAATATCTTCAAGAAAAGAGCTGCTTTCAAAGTTATGCTTGTGCAAGTTGTATATATATTGGGCCAGTGTAGTCTTGCCACTACCTTCCCATTCCACAAATTGCTAAAACGTTGGTGTTGCAGTGCTCATCTTTCAACCAGGAATTGATACATTTTGCTCGAGTATGCAATCCAGTTAGATTGGGTGGATTAGTAATGAGTTTCATATCTAGTTTATTGTTAATTGTATCAACAATATCTGCAATGAATTTTGCTTCAGACCTGGAACAAAAGAAGCACAAATTGAAACACATTATAAGCACAAATTCCTTTTCCATACGAAAATACTACAACACTTCTCATCATAGTTAACTAGCATGCGATCCTAGTTGCATTCTTTAAAAATCATACCCTGAAGCAACCATTCCTTTCAAATTAGCAACCTCCGTTAGGGCGGACTTCCACCTATTTACATCGAGGTCTGTCCACTTTGTTCCTTCTATGGCAAAACTCTGTCTCTGGTTCCTTACATCGGAGGGATCAACATGATAAAATACTGGCAAAACGAAATGGTTGTCCTTCCTCTTTTGTTCGAGGATCAACGAAAGCTCCTCAAGGCACCATCGAGAATTGGCATAGTTTTTTGACAATACAACAACCGAAGCCTTTGAATTTTTTATTGCTTTAACAATTTCGGGCTTTAAATCTTGACCACTTTTGATATCATCTTCATCCTTAAATGTATGAATTGCTGCTCGTTTTAATGCTGCATTGAGATGATCTGTAAAAGAATGACGAGTATCTTCACCTCTAAAGCTTAGAAAAACTTTAAACCGGGTACGGTTTGGACAGGAAGAACCCATGCATGTAGAGGTTGACGTATAAACAATTAAAAATAATGAGATTGTGATTTAATTTAATTTGATTTGATTTTATCTGCATATAGAGGGGAGTATATAAGGCATGAAAAGTCATTGTCATTTCCGCCCTATTCCAGTATTCCAAAGCTGTGCATTTCATCATTATCAATGGAAACGAATAATTTATCATTAAAGCCGGACAACACAATGGAAACATGTTGACAAGTAATATGAGTACAAATAATTTTTAGTACATTTATTTCTTCTCTTGTATTAGTAACAACAAGTTTTTAGACAAAACCTATAGGTAACTGAAATAGTCAATTCATTTATACATACGATGATTCCTCATAATTTTAAATCCCACACAACTGTTTTTTCAAATAAATATTTTGATTTTATAGCCGCATGCCAATATATTTTCATATCAAGTAAAAGCATGGAACCGTATAGAGGAATTTTGGTTGTTTAATTAAAAAAAAAAAATCCCCTGTGTTTCTACATCTCTTCCCTTCTGCCAGGACATACTTGCTTTTATTAAAAAAGGAGAGAGTATTCAACAATGATCTAATGCATCATATTTTAAGAAACTTGAATTTATGTTTTAGGTACACTTGTTAGATGATATCTACGCCTAAAAAATGATCTATCAAAACATCTTAAAAAAAAAAAGTGTCAAGACTTATTAGAATCGGCTAAATTGATAAACGGAACAAAGTGAGCAATGAATAATCTAAGATAAAACGGGTTTTATTAAAGAATGACATTACTAACCAACATCATTTTAAAGTTGAAGTTTTTTAATACGGTTTTGGATTAATTTTCAAATTCAAGAACATGGAAATCGATTCAATGAGGTATCAACTAGTTTGATAGAAAATATGTTGGGTTTAAATTCTTGTGAATCATTTTCTAAGTTTGACATACCTAAGATCGTAGCATTTTATGAGATGTATCCGAATGATTTTTTGTGAAGAGGAAAGAGGGTGTCTTTTGGGTGATCTTACATTATTTTATAACATATTAAAGGAAAATGATAAATTTGCAAAATTAAATGGAATGTGTGACCTTGCTCGTCTAGTGGTGGAAACTGAAAAAAATAAAACTTTTGTTTTGGTTTATCGGGTATTGAAGTTACCATTGGTTTTTTCGGCTGCAATCACAACCGTTGAGAGGTGTTTTTTTCTAAAATGAAGCTCATCAAGACGGATCTACGCAATCGAATGGGCGAGGATTATTGAACAATGCTCTAATTTGTGTGGTCGAAAGAAAAACTGTAGAATAACATGGATTGATGCTTGCCGGTTTAAATACAAATTACAATCCCTTGAATAAGGGAAGAGATAATCACAAAATAATTACACAATAATCTTCCTAATTTACAATTGAAATATTCTAGATTAATATTCTATTACACCCTCACAATCAAAGCGGAGGTTGCCGGATGTTGAGACTGGAGCGAAAGTCGTCGAACAAAACTCTTGGCAAGCCTTTAGTAAAGATATCCGCAATTTGAAATCTGGTCGGCGTGTGCAAGATGCGAACGGTGCCTCGTTGTGCGTTCTCTCAAGCAAAATGAATGTCCAATTCAACGTGTTTAGTTCGTTGATGTTGGACCGGGTTACGAGACAAATAAATAGCACTCAAGTTAGGGTGGCAGACTTCACTGGCCTACGCACTTCAAGTAGGAGATTTCTGATCTAACAGACTTCAGCAACAACGTTTGCAACTGCACGATATTCTGCCTCTGCACTTGAGCGAGAAATGGTAGATTGCCATTTCGATGACCAAGATAATAGATTGGGTCCCATGTAGACGCATTAACCGAGGTCGAACGACTGGTGTCAGGATAGTCTATCCAATCTGCGTCTGTGTATGCACGTAAGGATATATATCCTGGGAAGCCGAAATCGTGAGGCCATGTGTGGCTGTGCCCTTTACGTATCGAATGATACGTTTTAATGCATTCCAATGATCAGTTTTCGGGTCATGCATGTGCATACAGATTTGTTGAACGGCGTAGCTGATGTCTTGTCTAGGGAACGTGAGGTACTGAAGAGCACTAGCAAGGCTTCTGTAAAGAGTGGGATTGTCAAATGGCGGACTGGTGGCAGCACTTAGTTTAATTGGTTTAGTATCGACAGGAGTGGCAACCGGATTGCAGGAGTCCATTCTAGCTCGTGAGACGATATCTAGTGCATTAGATTGTTGTGATAAGAACATACCTGCACTGGAATGGGAAACCTGAATACCCAAGAAATAGGTGAGAGGTCCAAGATCTTTCATAGCAAACTCAGCCGCAAGGCTAGCAATGACGCACCCTTAGAGGGTCTGTGGATGTGGTAAGAATGATGTCATCCACATAAATAAGGAGGTAAGCAACATCACCCCCATGATGATACGTGAAAAGAGAATTATCACACTTGCCCTGTATGAATCCAATAGACAGCACAAAGTCGGTAAATCTTTGGTACCAAGCACAAAGGGCCTGTTTGAGCCCATATAGAGATTTCCGAAGAAGACATACATGCTCTGGATAATCTCTATGGCGAAAACCCATAGGATGATACATATAAACTGTCTCTAGTGAGGTAATTGGGCCGGTAGGTTGGGCCACGTGTGGGGTGGGATGGTGGCTGTTGGTGAGGGGTTGGAGTTGTGTGGGAAACAGGAGATGTGGGTGAATCTGATCATCATGAAAAGTAGAATCTTGGAGGGCGGGTTTGGGCTTTTTGGCAAATGGAAAGATGGTTTCGTTAAATAAAACATGACGGTTAATCGTGATTTTATTTGTTTTGAGGTCTAAACATTATAGCCTCGGTTATTGGGTGGGTAACTAAGGAAGACACAAGGTGTAGAGCGGAATTCTATTTTGTGGATAGTGGTGTGTGGAATGAGTGGGTAGCATAAACATCCGAACACTCTAAGATGTCGTATGTGGGAAAGGTTTTATAAAGGCGTTGGGTGGGTGTGTTTGAAAATTATGGATTTTGGTGGGAATGATGCTGTGAAGGTAGGTTGCGGTTTCAAAGGCATGTGGCCAGTAGGTGTTTGGCATAGACGAGTGGGCTAAGAGTGTTCGGGTGAGGTTGTTGATGGTTCTAATTTTCCGCTGGGTGAATTTAAAGTAATTTTGGTAAGAATTTAGATTGTAGTTGAGAATTATGAAGCGGATGGGCTCCCTCCACGGTGGATGAAGGATGAAATAGACGAACTCCCTCCATGGTGGACAAAGGAAGTGAAAACAAGAAAAGTTGGTTTTGCAACAAAAGTAGATCGGGTAAACGATGCTATTAATTTTCCAGTTATTTACCATGCTTCGAATGTTCGACCCATTGCATAATTGGGACATAACCAATTATATTGTTTATGTTTTTAGCGCTACACGGATCCTATCACTCGATACATATTCCATTCACACAAAGATATCCAACGGTATCTTAAAACTGGAATAGTGGGGAAACTAGCAAGCTACCAAAGAACAACGAAGATGAAAGATTACTTGTTAGTGTGGTTATACAACGTTCTTGTGATTAATTTTTTGAATAAATGATCTTAGTGATTTTTTGATCTTACTGCTTGTGATCAGATGGAGGAAAGAGAAGAAAGGAGTGAATCAAAGGAACAAATGAGTGAAACTTTGAGACGTAAGCGACCACTGGATAAGACAGGAAGCGAATTTAGCGAAACAGCTAAGTTAGAACTGCTTCACCGTGCTTCAAAAAGACTAACGACACCATCACCACCACTACCAGAGCCTATAACCCGTCAAGCTACACAACCAGCTGGCGTCAAAGCTGATACACCGTCACCGTTATCGTCAGGGACTAAAACACGTCAAACTACACGACTAGCAGGAGTGGTAGTTCACGTACCGCCACTAACACCACTAGAGTATAAAAGTCGTCAAGCTACACACCTAGCGAAGTGGCGGTTGATGCACCATCACTTCCACCTCCAGAGCCCAAAACCCATCAATCTAAACGACTATTGGAAAAGATCACCGACAAGCATGATGAAAATTGCGACATGGATAACAACATTGAATAGAGAGAGTATATATGGATCTTCAAACCCTTTCGTCAAGTATAATCATTTGATAGTGCGGTTGTGTGCAGGAAGCAAGCAGGATACCAAGAATAATCATTTGATTGTGTGATTGTGTGCAGGCAAGCAGGGTGTCAAGAATTAAGCACATGATTCAAAGTCTTGAATTTAGATTATAATATTATTTGTGATTATCAATGAGACGTTTATGAGGTCCAAGCATGGCTAGAATCTGATTTCTGGTATAAATGGAGGTATGATCATAAGTTTAACTCATTCTATTTAGATAGTTTAACTCTGCCATGTATGGTCTTTTGGTGCTTATTTTGATACAAGGTTAAAGGTTAAATGGGTAAAATTGCATTTGAAGCTGTTATTTCGAGTATATAGGAATGAGTAAATGCAATTTACATTTATAACAAGCTACATAATGGCGATTCTGGATTAAAAATTGAATTCTTAAATGAACGCTGAACCTAGAGGCATTTTACCCTTTTGGGTTTTAGTTAAAGTTTGCATAGAGCGGATGTTTTTGATATATGAATGATTATTTTTCACATTTTCAAACACACACAGATATGAAAGAAAGGTAGAGAGAAGAGATGAGAGCAGAGGACGAACGTTGTGGTCGTAGATGTTGATGTTGACGAAAGCGTTGCTGGTTGCTGGAGCTATGGTGGAGAGGATAGTCAATGAGTGGGGAGAAATCAGGTAACTTAATTGTATATGTTTATTCATAGGTGAAACACTCTAATACGTATATTTTGAATCATAAAGTGAACATGAAAAACTGATATGGAGATGAGATTAGGGCATGAGGATAATGCAGGTTAGTAAATTAGAAAATTTACATAGTTATTAAAGTTGTTTTAGAAAACCTTATGCATATGAATTGTTAAAAATAAACTACGTCGACGAGGAGCCTAAAACATGAGTTGAAACAGTGTGAACATATTCATATAATTTGGTATAATTCATGTGCAACTTCACATTCAAATAAATTTATTTGGAAAATGAATAAGGGTTTTAGTGACATAATTAGATCTATAACCTGGTATAATGTGATACAATTCATGTGCAACTTCACATTAAAATAAATTGCTCTAGCAAATGAACAAGGATTTTAGTGACTGGATTGGATTGGTAAATGTAGGAACCGCTCGTGTAAATACAAATGCAAGAATGGAGTAGAAGCAGAAAAATAACAAAAGTTGAGGATCGTGTTGAACACGGGGCCCTTAAAAACAAATTCCCGAGTCTATTAACGAGAACTCATTTTGTTTCCCAGGGTACAACAGCCGGAACAGCAAGAGTGCTGCCGGAGTTAGCTCTGACCCGAAGTGTACCTGAAACAAGAAGAACACAAGAACAGATTGCTAGAGAGGAGAAGATTTGGTGATATTCAGACTAGTGTGTCAAGGTGTGTCTTCAACCAAGGATCTCCTTGGTATTTATAGAGTCCTAAATCATATCAGTTTCGGAAAGCATTAAAAACGAAAAATAAATGTCATTGAACGTCTTCAATGGCATTTATTCAGTTCTTAAAGTTTGAGACGAAACTGATTGACCAGACAGTTACACCACTAAGCTGTTACTGCTGAACAGCTGAGTCCGTCCGCGCGCGCGAAGTAGTCTGCGAAACACGTGATTTCCATTCTACGTCAGCGGAACAGACCTGCGTCTGCGTAGAACGTCTTTTAAACGTTCTACGTCAGCGGAAGCTGCTCCACTCGCCGCGTGCCATCACACAGAGCCACTGGCTTGAGCCTGCTTTCAAAAATACAAAGGCGGCTCTCAAGCGGCTAGCGGTGATGCGAAGTACATAGTGCGCCATCAAAGTGCCACATTGCGTCCATGAAACAAATACGAAGGAGTGTTCCCACTTATATACCACTCATGGTATCATCACTCCTCCAATGTGGGACTACTTCCACTTTGTTTCATTTCAGCATCAAGTGTTTCAATCACCAACCTTTGAGCATCAATATCTCATTCATCTTAGCTCCGTTTTGGACGTGGTTTGGTTCGTTGCGAAGCTCTCATAACATAGAACATAAGCCCACAAAGAAATATATTATTAAACCTCTATTTCAAATATATATTTCAGTCCAAAGTTAGGAAAAACTCATTTTCCTATATTTTGTGAAAATAGCATTTTCACTAAATTTCCAACAGTAAACGGGTATGTTACTACAGAAAACAACGCGTCGGAACCATCAACCAAGATAACAAGAATCCCCAAGACCAAAGGTAACTACATCTCGTACTCTAAACTAATTTACTTATGATATACAATAATTATACCAATGTCGAATGGATTGCTACTGTGACGTAAAGTGTACACAGATTTTATGGCCATTGATATGCATACGAAAGATTATTCATTGGAGGTTCGGTTTGTTATATGTATTGAAGGGGCGCCTCTTTAATTTTTTAAGTAATTATAACATTGTTTGTGTTTTTTTTAAACGACTAAATGGCTACGAATGTGTTATGTAAGGTTTTGTGACCGTCCCTTTTTTTTATGGATTGTATCTGTGATTGGTTGGTGTTTTCCTAACAGTGTTAATTTTTAGTTAGAATTAGTTATTGCTGGTTTTGTGAGCGTTTTTAGACAATTGAATCTGTGGTACGTAGTTTGATCTCACATAATGTTGTTGATGGATTGTGATTGTAATCAGTTGATGCTTCTATAAACAATGAAAGATTTTAGTTAGAATTAGTTATTGAAGGTTGATGTGTGAAATGTGTAGTAAATAAATCGTCAAGTTTTAAAAATGGAAAAAGCTACAAAACCACACACTAACGGCAAGTGTACCGGTCGCAGTGTAGCAAAGCAAGTAAGTCCGGAATATCGAACCGTGGACACAATATGGCGACTCTCGGTACTAAACCTTTGTCGACTCCTAGCCTAATAATTTGGATTTTTGAGAATTAATTTTAAACTAAATGCAAATAAAATAAAAGCAATTAAAATAAATAACACAGAGACGAAACAAGAAACTAAGGACACTGGATCGAACTCAGATAATATCGAAGGCAACTACCTAGGTCTAGAATCCTACCCGCAAACTCACAACTCTCGGAATCGAATAATGGATTGGCTACCAGGTTTTCTAAAGATACGCCCGACCCAGGAAACCCCTAAAGCATGCTAGATCACCTCCCGGTCTCACTAACACCTCTCAGAAAATCCTAAGGGACGTGTAAATCACTGGTTACTAGTTCGGATCACCTCCCGGTCTCACCTCACTAGGGAATGCTAAGGTACTCGAAAAGACTCGCTCACTCCCGGTCTCGTAGTCACAAACAATCCAAAAATGTGAAGAGTAATCTAATTGGCTTGGAAATAATTCGGATTACAAGAATCTAAAGACACACTAGGCAAGGATCACCTCCCGTCTCACTCTACCCGATACCTAAAGATCTAGACAACCCGACACCCTATCACTCCCGGTCTCAAGGAATGGCAGAATACCTAAGTCCTTTAAACTCTCAATCAAGTTCCTATGGAATTAGACGTCAAAAACCATAAACTAGTTACAAGCACAAGCAGGAGGTAACCTAACATGCATCTATAACTGAAAGACATTCAACAAGACACTGTGGAACTATCAAAGATCATAAATTAAACTAAATACGCATACGCATCATAACCAAACATAATTAAATCTTTACAAAAACATAAGCCAATTATATACTTAAACGAATCCGAAAGTCATAAAAAG